>PVLD010018995.1:0-37494 GCA_004027595.1 Dinomys branickii
TTTGCATGTCTGTATATGGGTCCATACATCTACAATTCGAAGATATCAATGGATAAAGCAACAACTACTGTTGAGACCATATCACCTTGTCTATAGATTAGTTGTGATTGTACTATTTTCTATGATAATGGGTGTCTGTTTGTCAATATGTTTTTGTACTTTTATGTTTCTAAAATAAAAAAAAAAAAAAGAAATAAAAGGGGTAAGAATAGGAAAGGAAGCAGTTAAATTATCATTATATGCAGGTAACATGATACTTTACATAAAAGATCCCAAAAACTCCACCAAAATACTTCTAGAGTTAATATCCAAATTCAATACAGTAGCAGGATACAAAGTTAACACTCAAAACTCAATAGAATTCCTGTACACAAGCAACAAACTCACAGAGAAATTAGGGAAAGTACACCCTTCATGCTATCACCCAAAACAATGAAATACTTAGTAATTCATCTAATAAAGGATTAAAAGATCTATACAGTGAACATTGCAGTACCCTAGAAAAAGATTGAAGAGGATATCAGAAAACGGAAAGACATTTCTTGCTCTTTGATAGGAAAAACCAATATAGTGAAAATGGCCATACCCCAAAACTGCTATACATATTTAATGCAATCACAATGAAAATGTCATTAACATACATCACAAATCTAGAAAAAATATTTCTGAAATTCATTTGGAACCACAGAAGAGCTAAAATAGCAAAAGCAATTCTGGACAACAAAGGCAAATCAAGGGGCATCATAATTCCAACCCTGAAATTATACTAAAAAGGTACTGTGATAAAATCAGCATGGTATTGGCAAAAAAGTAGATTTGAGGATCAGTGGAACAGAATATAAGATACAGATGCATCTTCAAACACACTCAGCTATCTTATCTTTGAAAAAGGAACTAAACATGTTCACTGGAAGAAGGATAGTCTCTTTAATAAATGGTGCAGAAAAAACTGGATTTCACATGCTAAAGATTAAAGCTAGATCCAAAATACTGACTATAACAAAAACAGTAACCACAAAATAACTAAGTTTTGATGTTCTTAAATCATGAAAAGTTCAAATATACCACCAAAAATCATTAAACTCCAGTAGAAAGATGAGAAAATCATATAAACAGATAATTTGTAGAAGTGTAAAAGCAAATGTTCAAAAATATGCAAATGAATTCAACCCGATAAATGGTCAGTAAAAACGAAATTAAAGAAATGGGGGAACTTTTTCACCTATGAGACTAAGAAAAGATTCAGATAGTAATTATTCTCAACATAGGTGAGCTTATAGGTACTTTCCTACACTATTTGCAAAAGCTTACCTTGCCATAATCTTTCTGAAAAGCAATTATCAGCAAGATTTGAGTTCCAAAAATAATAACAAAACTCACAAAAAAGGATTGAGGTCCTTTGAAATCATCATTTTGCTTCTAAATACAGTATGCTCAGGAAACAATGAGAAATGAAAAAAATTTTATGCATAACAATATTAAGCATGACACCATACTAGCAATTCTAGGTACTAAATGTTCAACAATAAGTACACTAATAAATAATTCTGAATCCTGAATAATATGCTGTCATATCAACTACTAAAATTATCTTTGAAAGGCATTTAATAATTCAAAAATAGGGCGTTAAAACCACAGAAAAGTTTCACATTTTCTCTACAAATAATCTCAACATGTAAAAAGGATTTGCATGTTTCTCAGTTTTTCCATTAAAACTGAAAAATAATATGTAAGCTACTAGAATTTGTTTCTAGATGGTTGAAATACTCTTTTAAATTACAGATTATTTTTATTTGCTTCAGTCTGCATTTTCTACCTTTTTCTCATTTCAAATACAGTACGTTAGTATTTGAATATTTAAAAGTTGGTTTTTCAAGAAGGATACAGTTTCAGTTAGACAAGATATATAAGTTCTAGAGATTTATATAACATAACTATCATTAGCAATATTGTATTGTACACTTAAAATTTTCTTAAAATATGTATGTCATGTTATATGCTCTTACTACAATAAAAAATTTTAAACTAAAAATATGTGGTCTAGTATCATCACTTTATTAGAAACAGGATGCATATATTCTACTTTCTAAAATTAGAATTTAATACGTAGTCAATCTATCACATAATCCCTAGAAACATTTTTTGTCAATTTTTCATGTATGAAATAACAGTGTCATGGCTCCATCCCCCCACCTCAATGAGCTTACTGGGAGCCTGGGACCTTTGGCTCCAGCCCCTACTGCCATGGTAGGAAGGTGCCTCAGACCCAGGAAGCCTCAGTGAGCTATTTAGGAGCCCAGGACATCTGGCTGAGTCTCCAACTTCCATTTCAAGAAGGTCCCTCAGACCCAGGAAGCTTCACTGAGTTGCTTGGGAGCCCAAAACCCTATGCCCTCCTCCCACTGCTATCGTGGGAAGGACATTACTTTCATGGAAGCCCCAGTTTGCTTTCTGGGAATGCAAAACCCCATGCTCCACCTTCCACCATGATTTCAGGAATGTCCCTGAATCCAGAGAAACCTAGGAAGATTTTAGAATGACAAAAAGAAGAAGTAAAATGCAATCTCAGCCAAGCAACCCACCCGGAACAAGTCCAGGAAACATCAACATGGAACAACATGGAAGTCACACACATGAAATTTCTGAATGATAACAAGTGAAGTAAAGAACCAACTACATCAGGTGACAGGGGGAAGCAGATCAGAAATAATCACTCAGGTAAAAAAAATGACAACAATATTGAAAGAATTTATCAGCATATCAAAAGGAGATATAGATAAAAAATAAAGGAACACAGAAAAATGATGGAAACCTTGAATGAACTGTACAGGAATTAAAATGCATGAAACAGATTCAAAGAGATATCCAAGAAATTAAAAATTTCATTGAAAGCTGGCAAAACTGCTTGAATAAAACAGAAGAAAAACTTTCAGACCTTGAAGATAGCACTGCAGCTAGTGACCATGAAAGGAAAGCTCTCTTAAAAATAACAAGGTACCAGCAAATAACAGTTCAACAGCTGAAAGAGCAGGCAAAGAAAAACAATAATAAAATTGATAGCTGTCAAAGAAAAAGCACAAAACAATAAGAATGACATAAAAAGACCATTTGCAGAAGTAACAGAAGAAAATTTCCCAAGCATGGGACAAGAACATGACATATAGTTAAGTGAGGCATATAGAAATCCAATTAGCCATAACCAAAATGAATCTACACTCAAGACATATAATAAATAATCAATATCCCAGATACTCAGCAAAAGGATAGAATATTAAAAGCTGTTAGGAAAAGAAACAGATCACCTATGAAGGAAAAGCCGTAAGAATCACAGCAGATTTTTCAACACAATCCATCAAGTCAAGAAGAGCTTGGAGTGTTTCAGGGACTTAAAGAAAACAACTTCCAGCCAGGATTGATGCACCCTACAAAACTATTTTGTCAAAATTGATGGAGAAATAAGACTTCCATAACAAAGATCAACTGAAGAAATTCTTGACCACCAAACCAACCCTACAAAACATGAAACATACTCTAGAAAGAGATGAAAATGACCACAATTTGAAGAACAACAATAGAAAGGAACCAATAAGCAGGGCAAGGAATTAAACAGAGGGGTAAAGTAGGGAACCAACACAGGGAAAATAACATCACAAACATAAGCCAACACATATCTGTAATAACCATTAATATTAATCTCAAGTCACCAATCAAAAGACACAGACTGGCAGAGTGGATCAAAAAACAAAATCCAACAATATGCTGAATACAAGAAACATAATTACTCAAAAACAAGTTCATAGACTGCAAGTCAAAGAATGGAAAACAATACCCCATGCAACAGGAAACCAGACAAAAGCAAGAGTAGCTGTCCTGGTTGCAGACAATGGGATCTTCAAACCAACAATGATCAAAAGAGATAAAGAAGGTCACTACATGCTAGTTAGGGGAAAACTGCAAGAGGAAGAGACAATGATCATAAATATATATATATATATATATATATATATATATATATATATAGCACCAAATGCAGGAGTACACAACCATATAAGAAAAATTTTAATAGAAATGAAAAATCAAATAAGCAACAACACAATCATAACAGGGGTCTTGAACAGCCCATTGTCATAAAGCAATAGATCCACTAGACAAAAAATAGGCAAACAAATAACGGTCTTCAACCAAACTTGTGAACAAATACACTCAGGAGACCTTTATAGAGTGTTCAACTAAACATCAGAATACACATTCTTCTCAGCGGCACATGGGATGTTCTCTAAAATAGATGATACATTAGCCCATACAAAATGATTAAGTAAATGCAAAGGAATTGAAATTATCCCATATATATTATCAGACAATAGTGCAATGAAACTGGAAAGCAATGACAAAAGAAATTGCAAAACCTACATAAACACATGGAAATTAAGTAACAACCTCCTGAACAATGAATGGGTCACAGAAAAAAAATTAAACAATATTAACAATCAAAAGAAAATGCAGATACAAAGTACCACAATCTGTAGGATGCAATGAAAGCAGTCCTTAGAAGGAAATTTACACCAGTAGAATCCCACATCAGGAAAACAGAACAAACACAAATTACTTTATGCTGCACCTCAAACTTCTAGAAAAAGAAGAGCAAGTCAAGCCCAAAGCCCAAAGAAAGGAGGAAATTATAAAGATGAGAGCAGAAATTAACACAACTGAAACTAAGTAAATAATACAAAGAATTAATGAATCAGACTTGGTTCTTTGAAAAACTAAATAAAATTGATAAACCCCTATCCAACCTTGTCAAAAAAGAAAGAAAAACTCAAATCCATGCAGTAAGGAATTTAAAGGGTGAATCACTACAGATTCTGTAGAAATTCAAAAATCCTCAATATCTACTTTGAAAATCTTTACTTTCATGGGATGGAAAACAGAAGAAATGGACAGATTCCTAGATACATGTGAATTGCCAAAGCTGAATCAAGAAGATATAAAAATCCTGAATAACCCAATATCACACAATAAAATTTAAAATGCAGTTTTAAAAAACCTGCCAACAAAGAAAGGCCCAGCACCTGATGGATTCACAGCTGAATCTACAAAATTTTAGAGATTTAATGCCAATTCTTCTCAAATTGTTTAAAGAAAAAGAAAGTGAAGCAGTTCTCCCTAGCTGATTCCAGGAGGCAAGTATCACCCTTACACCAAAACCAGAGAAAGATTCAACCAAAAAAGAACTACAGGTCAATATCCCTAATGAACATAAATGCAAAAAATTTCAATAAAATACTAGCTAACGGAATGCAGCAAATCATCAAGAAGATTATACACAATGACCAAGTGGGATTCATCCCAGGAATACAAGGGTGGATCAATATACACAAATCAATAAATGTTATACATCGTATCAACAGAACCAAAAAAATCACAAGATCATCTCAATAGAAGAAGGAAAAGCCATTCATAAAATCCAGCACCCTTTCATGATAAAAAAAAAACCCTATAGAATATTAGAACAGATGGTCTTTACCTCAATCTGAACAAAGCCATCTATGACAAAACAATAGCCAAAATCATACTAAAAGGACAAAAACTGAAAGCTTTCGTTTTAAAGTCAGGAACAAGACAAGGATGTCCATGTCACCACTCCTATTCAATATAGTTCTGGAAACATTAGCCAGAGCAATTACACAAGAAAATAAAAGGAATAAGGACAGGAAAGGGAGAAATGAAATTATCATTATTCGCAGATGACATGATACTCTACATGGAAGACCACAAAAACTCCACCAGAAGACTGCTAGAATTAATCAACAAATTCAGTAGCAAAGCTAGATACAAAGTGAACACTCAGCATCAGGTGTGGTGGCAGACATCTGTAATCACAGCACTCCAGAGGCAGAGGCAGAGGCAGAGGATCTTTGTAAGTTCAAGAACAGCCTGGGCTACAAAGTGAGTTCAAGACCAGTCTGAACTGCATAGCAAGATCCTGTCTCAAAAAGACAAAAAAAAAATTTTTTTAAGTGTACAGTGTGTATAATATCTCCTAATTTTTATTCACTCTTTCAGGTTCTTACACTAGTGAGACAATACGTTGCTTACACATGCAAGTCTGATTTATTTCACTTATGAGTATGGTCTCTAGTTGTGACCATTTACCTATAAAAGCCTCAAGTTTATCTTTCTTTATAGCTGAGTAATATTCCATTATATAAAAATGCCACAATTTTTTATCCATTCCTTATAACATTCCTATATAAAAACAACAGATATACTAAGAGAGATATTAGGGAAATGATATCTTTCACAATAACATCCAAAAAGTTGAAATACAGTGATCCCTCATGTATAATGGGAGTTAAGTTCCAGAGACTCTTGTGATAAGTGAAAATTGGTGAAGTAGCAGCATTATATTTATTTTATTTTCATGTATATTTCAAGGCTTTATAAACCCTTCCCACACTCGTATAAGCCTTTCCCATTCCCACTCTCTTATTAACTTTTCTCACACTTTTATAAACATATGATCTTAAACACTTTATACACTCTTAAACCTATGTACTTTTAACAACATGTAAAATTCTATATGGGTATTTGATGTAAAGTACACAAGGAGAGATGCTGAATGTATGGAAACAGTGCAGGAGACCAAACAGCCTGAGTTATGGTCACTGAGCCAATCCAAAGCCAGGATACAGAACACAGTGCTGTGGTTGGTTGCCTTCTATTCCAACAGCCAATATTGTGCTGTGTACAATCTCATGTGGGCAAACTTGTGCAAGTGGTAGTGGCATACTGCATTTCCACTGCGTACAGTATGGTATTCTTCCACTGATGAAATACATACTGTATTTTATTTCAATATAATATTCTTTTAATGTTTGAATTAACATTTTTATATTTTTATATTGTCTTAAATTTTTAGGCAAAAATAATTAAAATCATGAATGTTATATAAATATCTATATACCACTATATTAACAATAGAGTGAAAAATTCATGATACAGAATTAGATATATTATTTTTAAAAACTTGTGATAGCATGAAGCCACAATAAGTGAACTTCAATTTAGCAAGGGATGACTATACCTAGGAATCAGTCTAACAAAAGAAGCAAAAGATCTACACAGTGAAAATTACAGTACTCTGAAAAAACAGAAGAAGATTTCAGAAAATAGAAGGATATTCCTTGTTCATGGATAGGAAGAAACATTGTGAAAATGGCCATACTCCCAAAATTGTTATACAGATTCAATGCAATTCCAATGAATATACCATTGGTATAACTCACAGAACTAGACAAAACATTCCTAAAATTTATCTGGAACAAGAAGAGACCCAGAATAGCAAAAGCAATCCTGGGAAACAAAAGCAAGCAGGAGATATCACAATCCCTGATTTGAAATCATACTACAAAGCTACTGTGATAACATCAGCATGGTATTAGCAAAAACACAGACCTGAAAATCAGTGGAACAGACTGAAAAATGTAGACACAACCACAAAGACATTCCTCCACCTTATCTTTGACAAAGGGGCCAAACATGTTCACTGGAAGAAAGATAACCTGTTCAATAAATGGTGCTGGAAAAACTGGCTCACCACATGCTTAAAACTGGGTGTACCATCTCTATCACCATGCACCAAACTAAAGTCAAAAAGGATCAAAGATCTAAATATTAAAACATATTAAATCTACTAGAAGAGAAAGTAGGCGGAAGTCTTGAAGACATAGGGGTAGGCAGAGAGTTCATGAACAAAAACCAAACTACATGGCAAATACTTCAAGGAATCAACAACTGGGATCTCATCTTACTGAAAAGTTTTTGCACAGCAAAAGAAATCACCAACAGAGTAAAAGGGACACCTATGAATTTGGAAAAATTTTTAGTTCTGGAAACATTAGCCAGGGCAATTAGACAAAGAAGTAAGTCCCTCAGACAAAGCACTCTTATCTAGAACATATAAAGAATTTTCTAAAATCAAGCCTCCAAAATTCAAAGACCCAGTACAAAAATGGGCATCTGAGATGAATACACACTTCCCAAATGAAGAAATACAAATGGAAAATAAGTTCATGTTTGACATCATTAGTCATTCAAGAAGTGCAAATTAAAAGAACACTGAGATTCCATCTCACCCCAAAAGAATGGTTATCATCAAGAAATCAACCCATAACAAATGCTGAAGGTGCTGTGGGGAAAAAGAAACACTTCTCCACTGTTGGCCTAAGTCTAGACTGGTGAAAGCAGACTGTGGAAATCAGTCTGGAGATACCTCAGTAAACTAGGATTAGAGGTCCCATTTAACCCAGCTATTCCCCTCCTGGGTATTTTCCAGAAGAACTGAAAACATCATACAGTGATATATGTGCACCCATGTTTATAGCAATGCAATCTGTCATAACTAAATCTTGGAAACAACCCAAATGTCCATCAGTGAAGAAATGGATAAAAAAGATGTGGTATTTTTATACAATGGAGTATTACTCAGATATAAAGATAAACTAGAGGCTTTTATAGGTAAATGGATGCAACCAGAGACCACACTCACAAGTGAAATAAATCAGACTCACATGTATAATCATATTGCCTCTCTAAGAACCTGAAAGAGTAAATAAAATCTGAATATTACAATAGATATTTTGAAAGGAAGAGTAACTGTTCAAATAGGAAAGAACAACTGAGATGAGGCAAAAAACAAGAAAAAGAAAGAAGGGAAAATACGTATATTTATATAAACATAATAGCTAAGATAATTGTACTACTAATTTATATTGTTTCATTGAAAGGAAGAATTAATGTGCAATTTTTTGATCAATCTTACATGCCTATATCTGGTTATCTGAGTAACCACTTTGACAATAACAATACGTAATATATAACAACCACTGTTTACTTCCTATCACCTTGTTTTGAAATTCTGCATCGTTTTATTGTTGTATGTTGTTTTGTTTGTGCCTTTTTTATTATTTTCTTTTTGTTATTTTCTTTTTAAAATTAAAAAAGAAAATATATATATTATGTATATACAAAGACAGCTGGGATGATTGCATTATTTATGTCATTTGGTTTTTTGAAAGAAACAGTTAATGCTTAAATTTTTTTCTTTTCTGTTTACCATATTTGCATGTTTATGTCTGGTAATCACAACAACTAATTTGAAGACAACAATGCAATATAACAACCACTGCTGAATTCCTACCATCTTGTTTAATGAAGCACCATATCATTTTTAATTTTTTATTACTTGTTGTTGTCTTTGATTGTTTGATCAATCTTGTACTCTTGCATCTGGTAATCTGAGCAACTTCACTGAAGATAGCAATGTCTAATACAATGGCCATTGTTGATTCCTATAATTTTGATTTGAAATCTTGTATAATTTTTGTTTTGTTTTTGTCTTCATTGTTATTTTGTTGTTGTTTCTCTTTAAAATTTTTAAAAATTACAGTGTTAGTAAATATTGCTAAGCTCAGAAGAAATCTTAAGAATTTGTTAAAATTTACTCTTCTGAGTTTTGGGAATGAATGTTACTCACGTAGCTTACTATCATTAAAGGTGCAAGAAACAATGATAGTTGTAATAGCTTAGCATTCATTTAGTTCTCTTCAACTTATATTGCTTAAAGTTTCTATATCTCAAAATATGGCTTACAGAAATGAAGATTGTACCTAGTTCAATTGAGCTATTAGATACCTTGTAAGTCATTATTAAAAGGTAAAATGGTAAGTCTACACTTAATTGTATTTTAAATGTCCCTCCCCACTCTGGTAGATGTTTTGGGTCAATAAAATGTCAAAAGGCATTGTGGCCAGAGAAACAAAAATAGAATTTAATCTCCAATCATTAAAGAATTAAATAATTGACAATTAATTTGGTTGTACCTAAATTATACTCTGAACTGAAAATGTCATTTTACTTTTTAATCTTTAGAACTAAAGATAAAAATTCTGCCCAAGATAACTACTTTAAATATTCAATGAATTAAGTAATGAAAATCTCTGAAAACAATGCCATGGCTTGTACCAAGTGCTTAATAACTATAGGCAGTAATTATAATAATGGATAGTAACCTTCATACTTTACTAGTTATATACAATTATTAGTTGCCAAAATATTTAATTAATTCTACTAACACAGGCCTTTACATTTCACTAATTTTGTATGTTCTAACACAAATTTAAGTGTTCAGTTTATTAGTTTAACAGGTAAAATGTGAAATGTCATTTTCATCATTTAATTGTCAAGTTTGATTGCTAAAGAAAGCAAGTACATTCCAAATGTTTCACTATGAAACATCCATTCATCTGCTGACTGATATATATAATGGTTAAATTCTTTTTATGTTCTGATTACTTTCTTAGTTGAGACTGATAATTCAATGTTGACACATTGACTGCGACCAAGGAACTTTTTATATGACAATTATAATATTATAGTATTCAAAAGTCTTTGCAGCAAATATCTGTTATTTAATTTTACAAACTCATGAAGTATTTTATTTTCTTCCAAAGATTTTCAGCTTCTTAAAAAATTAAATGTTAATCTCCCAAAGAAAATGTCAACAGATATTTAAATGTTTGGTTGCACATAAAATGCTAATTCATGTTAATCTGTAGAAGTCATAACTACTCATCTTTTCTCTGATAGCTAAGAAAATAAGAATGCCAAAGTTTCTGAAAATAGAGAATCTCTAGTATACCATCTATTCTCCATTAGCCTATGGCAAAATAAAATAATAATAATGATGATACTATAAAACAGTGATTTCAAATTCTCCATAGTAATATAAAATATAGTAAATTGCTATATTAGTAGTGCACTATGTACACTGTATATGTCTCACTAAAGTTAATTTTTATTAAAAGCATCTTTCACAAAGATCTTTAAAGTGTATGACTTCCTGTGTCACTTCAATAATTAGGCCTTTTTCACTATGGGAAAATAAAATGGTCAGAAGCTCTAGAAGCAAAGGTTATAAATCAAATAGAAAAATCCACAGACTCAATTCTGGGAGATTTTCCAAAACAGATGAATCTCAGAATTGAATTATAGAAGTTGAGACCCTGTCAAAGAATTTCTGACATCAACAAAAACTCACTGACACACTCTGTGAGCAGTATTTAAATTTTTTTATTTGTGCATATTGTTTATACTGAGCAGTATGCTCCATTGTGGCATACTAAAAACTGCATATAAAACACTTTGACCACTTTCAATATATATTACCTTCTCTCCCTTCCCTTCCTCTTTGCAACTCCTCACCTACTCCCTTCCTCTCCTCTAATTCCTTTCCATACTCACAGCATCTCTTATTTTTAATTCCTTATGTGAGAGAAAATGTGATATTTGAGCTTCTGAGTCTGTCTCATTTCATTTATTTCAATGATGATCTCCAGTTCTACCCATTATCTGCAACTGACATTTTGTTCTTCTTTATGAACAAATAATATTCCATTATCTCTATAGCCCACATTTTCTGTATTAATTCATCTGTTCACAGGCACCTACACTGTTTTCATAGTTCAGCTATTATGAATTGCACCATAATAAACACAGGCATGCAGGTATCCCTATATTACCCTGACTTTAATTATTTTGGCAATATACTGAAGAGTAATATAGTTGGATCAAATAGCAGCTCTACTTTTAGTTTTGGGAGTAATTTTCATACTGGTTTCCAAGGAGGACTCTTGTTTGGGAAGATAAGAAATTTTAGTAACCAGGCCAAATCCACACCAAAGAATTTATCATGAGACTACTTTTGACTTATCAATTTTCATGTGAAGTTTTAGAAAGTCAGATCCAAATATTACAGTAAAGCTATAATAAATGTAGTGGTTAAAAACATTTAGATGCAAGGCTCACTTCTGTAGGCAAAAATAAAACTGTCAGCTGACATTTAGTAACTGCACAATACACAGAATGTTAGGCAACATCATTCATGCACATTACCTAATTTCATCCCATAGAGGTGTGTTTCCAGTTACTCTTCAAAGCTGAAAAAAATAGCTCCAATGGGATAATATGGCCAAGATCATACAAGTGTTAGAGCTAGTATTTAAGACAAAGTCTCCCTGATTCACTACTTCTAAATAAAAAATTATGCTAAGAAAATTGTGGGGTACAATATAAACAATAAATATTTCAATATATCAATGTTACATGTCTCCATTTGTTTTCCTGAGAAACCACTTTGAAGATATCAATAGTAATACAACAACCATTGTTGATTTCCTACCACTTTGTAATTCTGCATTGTTTGTATTGTTCTTATGCTATTGTGTAAATGGATGTCTGTTTGTTAATATGTTTTCCTTCTTTTATTTTTAAAATTAAAAAATACAAAATGAGGGTGATAATAATGATGATAACAATCAACATTTGTTTCAAAGGGTCACTAACGTCATAAATTGAGATAATGAATCTAATAAACCTTTCTAAATGGTACTCTAATATTTAGTAAATACGAATCAATCCTATCATTATAATAATTATTGCTGACAAGATTTCAATAATTACACAGTCTTAATTAGACCACCTTTTCTAATATCACATTAACTAAAATATTTTATAATTTATATTTCCAAAATGTTATTTGTTTTATTACCTCTGTTAGGGAAAAAAGATACTGTTATTAAAAAGAAATTAAAGCAAAGTGTTGAGAACTTCATGTAGGATATGCAGTTTATATTCTCACAAGATAATTGCACCTTTGCATGTTTTTCAACTAAGTCTGCAGTTCCTCTCTAAAAATACTGTGTTGGTAAGTCTTTATAAAAAATGAACACTTAAAATTTGGCAGTTTCTTTACAACTTCTCACAACAATTCCTTTAAACTATACATTTTTATATTAAAGTATAATTTTAAAAGGATCCTTTGTTATCTTCTCTAAATATATTATACAGTGCATTTTATTAACAAAGCAAGTCCATGAATAAATTTAAATGTTTTACTGAAGTATATTTGATGTTTATTGTGATTATACTTGAAGTTCACCTATAAGCCTGTAAATTGTATCATAAAAGCTCAACTTCATGATAGGAAAAGATATATATAACAGTTTACTTCTTTTTCTTGGGACAGGGTCTCACTATGCAGTTCAGGCTGGCCTTGAGCTCACTGTGTAGCCCAGGCTAGGGTCAAACTCGTAACAATCCTCCTGCCTCAGCTCTCAAGTGCTGGGATTGCAGTCGTGCACGACCACACCCGGCCTTGACTTACTATGTGACTCATAAATGGGTTCCATATGACTCATGAATAGTAGTGTTAGACTAACTAGTGTAACTCTTTTTTCTATTTGCATGGAGACAAATTACTACCTTGATTTTTAAGCTATGTATTGAGGATAATAAATCATTTTAGAAGACAAAGAATAACTTGCATTTTCATAAATTGATAAGCACTTACATCTGTTGTTATGATGGAAATCCACCAACAATTTGAAAATCAGGATTTTCACACAGTTCTTTTAAAAACTCTCATCAGAATGAAAATGTAAACACTTATATGAGAGTATCCATACTTGCATAATAAACTACAACAAGATTTCAAGGCATATAACAGTATTTGTATTATTCCTTCCTAATTTGTGGGTTAGTGGGTGGGCTTGTCTTTGATGTCTGAGTCTAGAGGACATAAGGTTTTAGATTATGTTTGAAGATAAGTAATCAGATCAGATAACCAAAGAGATGTGGAGAGGAAGGAAAGTATAATAAGTGAGCCCTGAAACATTTCAATCTTTAAAAAGCAAAGAAATGGAGTTGGATTTTTTTGAAAGAGTAAATAAAATTGATAAACCTCTAGACAATCTTATCAAAAAAAGAAAGGAAAGAACTCAAATTCATGCAATAAGGAATGAAAAGGATGAAATCACTACAGATCCTACAGAAATTCAAAAGATCATTAATACCTACTTTGAGAATCTTTACTCCAATAGAATAGAAAACCCAGAAGAAATCAGCAGATTCCTAGAAATGTACAAATTACCAAAGTTGAACCAGGAAGATATGAAAACGCTGAACAACCCAATATCAATTAATGAGATTGAAAATGTCATCAAAAACTTACCAACAAAGAAAAGCCCAGACCCTGATGAATTCACAGGAGAATTTTATAAAACATTCAGTGAAGATTTAATGCCAACACTCCTCAAACTTTTCAATTAAATTGAAAAGGAGGCAATTCTCCCTAACTCATTTCTGGAGGCAAGTATTATACTGATGCCCAAACCAGAGAAGGACCCAACCAAGAAAGAGAACTATACACCAATCTCCCTAATGAATATAGATGCAAAGATACTGAATAAAATACTAGCAAATTGAATGCAGAGAATCATAAGGAAAATTATACACCATGACCAGGTTGGATTTATTCCAGGAATGCAGGGATGGTTCAACATTCACAAATCAATTAATGTAATATAACATATCAGTAGAGCCAAAGACAAAAACCACATGATCATCTCAATAGATGCGGAAAAAGCTTTCAATAAAGTCCAACCTGCATTCATGTTAAAAACCCTAGAAAAAATAGGAATAGATGGCCTCTACCTCAATTTAATCAAAGCCATCTATGACAAACCAACAGCCAACATCATACTAAATGGACAAAAACTGAAAGCTTTCACTTTAGAGACAGGAACAAGACAAGGATGTCCACTGTCACCACTCCTGTTCAACATAGTTCCAGAAGCATTAGCCAGATCAATTAGACAAGAGAGTGAAATAAAAGGAATATGGATAGGAAAGGAAGAAGTAAAACTATCACTATTTGCAGATGACATGATACTTTACATGGAAGACCCCAAAAACTCCACAAGAAGATGCCTTCAATTAATTGACAAATTCAGCAGAGTAACTAGATACAAGGTCAACACCCAAAAATCAATAGCATTCCTATACACAAACAACAAACAGACTGAGAGAGAAATTAAGGAAACTGTACCTTTTAAAATAGCATCCAAGAAATTGAAATATTTAGGAATCAATCTAACAAAAGAGGTAAAAGATCTATTCAATGAAAACTACAGTACTCTGAAAAAAGAGATTGAAGAAAATTTCAATAAATGGAAAAATATTCACTGCTCATGGTTAGGAAGAATCAACATTGTGAAAATGGCCATACTACCAAAACTGTTGTACAGATTCAATGCAATTCCCATTAAACTACCATCAGCATACCTCACAGATCTAGAGAAAACATGCCTTAAATTCATTTGGAACCAGAAGAGACCCAGAATAGCAAAAGCAATTCTGGGTCACAAGGACAAATCAGGTGGAATCACAATCCTGACCTGAAATTATACTATAAAGCTACTGTAATAAAATCAACATGGTACTGGCTCAGAAACAGATCTGAGGGTCAATGGAACAGACTGGAAGAAACAGCCACAACCACAAACACACTCAGCCACCTAATATTTGACAAAGGAGCCAAACAAGCTCACTGGAAGAAAGATAGCCTCTTCAATGAATGCTGCAGGAAAAATTGGCTTGCCTCTTGCCAAAGACTGAAAATAGACCCAAGTCTATTACCATACACCAAACTCAAGTCAAAACGGATCACAGATCTCAGTATTAAAACAGAAACACTAAGCCTATTGGAAGAGAAAGTAGGTAAAAATCTTGAAGACATAGGAGTAGGCAGAGAGTTCATGAACAAAAATCAAACTGCAAGGGAAACAGTTCAAAGAATCAATACCTGGGACCTCATCTTACTGAAAAGTTTTTGCACATCTAAAGAAATCACCAGCAGAGTAAAAAGAAAACCCACAGATTGGGAAAAAATCCTAACTGGCTGTTCCTTGGACAAAGGCCTTCTATCTAGAACATACAAAGAATTAAAAAACATGAACCCATTCAAATTCAAAGACCCAATCCAGAAATGGGCATCTGAGATGAATATACACTTCTCAGATAAAGAAATACAAAGGGCAAATAAATACATGAGAAAATGTTCTACATCTTTAGTCATTCGAGAAATGTAAATGAAAACAACATTGAGATTTCATCTCACCCCAGTAAGATTGGCCAGCATCAAGAAACCGTCCAATAACAAATGCTGGCGAGGCTGTGGAGAAATAGGAACTCTCCTGCACTGCTGGTGGGAATGCAGACTGGTGAAACCACTGCGGAGATCAGTTTGGAGATTCCTCAGCAAACTAGGTCTAGAGGTCCCAGCCAACCCACCTATTCCCTTTCTGGGTATTTTCTCAGAAGATCTTAAAACATCATATCACCATGATATATGTGCATCCATGTTTATAGCAGCACAATTTGTAATAGCTAGATCGTGGAAGCAATCCAAATGTCCAGCCACAAAGGACTAGATTAAAAAACTGTGGCATTTTTACACAATGGAATATTATTCAGCTATAAAGAATGAGAAACTAGAGGCTTTTATGAGCAAATGCTCACAATTAGAGACCATACTCATAAGTGAGGTAAATCAGATGTGCATGTGCAAACAGTGTATTGTATCATTAGTGTAGGAACCTGGAGGCGGGAATATAAATCGGGAGGTATGAAGGGAGACTGCTCAAAAGTAGAGAGCAATCAGGATGAAGGGATGGAGAAAAGGAAGAGGGGGATAGCTGTGCAGGTGTGTATACATGTGCAGGATGGCTGACATGGTTGCACTATTATCTCATGTCGTTTTGATGTAAGGAACAATCGATGATTAATTGTTTGATCAATCTTGTATGTCTATTTGTATTGTCCTGAGCATACACTTTGAAGTTATCAATGTGTAATACAACAACCATTGTTGATCTCCTGCCACTTTATCTGTAGTTCAGTTTTTGTACTGTTCTTGTGCTGCTGTGTGTCTGTTTGTTAGTGTTTTTATTCTTTTACTTTTAAAATAAAAAAATAAAAAGCAAAGAAATGAATCAGAGCTAATAAATATAAAGAAGCAGTCACTCCGTGAGAAGGAAAATGAGAGAGCTGGCATATAAAGACAAGAAAAGAGGTATATGGAAGAGGAAGGCATAAGAACAGTCAAGTGGGTCAAATAAGAATACTGTATAAGAACTGCTAGGTGTGATGGCACACATTTTTACTCCCAGCACTCGAGGAGACTGAGGCCGGAGAATACTAATTCTAAGCCCAGCCTGGACAATTTACTGAGTTTGTGAAACCTTGTCTCAAAAAAAAATGTTTAAGGGCTGAGAATATAGCCCAGTGTGAAGGCCCTGGGTTATATCAGGAGGGCAGAGCCCTCATGAACAGATTAAATGTCCTTGCAAAAGAAGCCCCAGAGAGCCGCCTTTCTCCATCTACCATGTGAGAACACAAGCACTGTGCATAAACCAGAAAACAGGCCTTCACCAGACACCAAACTGGCCCATACCTTGACCTGGAGTTCCCAGTCTCCAGATGTACAATAAGTAAATTCTGTTATTTAAAAGCTACCCATTTATGGCATTGATGTGGAGGGGTGGTTAGTTGTTTTTGTTTTGGAGATTTTCTTCACTACTAAAAATTGAACCCAGGGTCTTTACACTGATCTTCATCCAAAGCCCTTTTGTATTTTTATTTTGAGACAGGATCTCACTAACTCATTAAGTTTCCAAGGCTGGGCTCAAACCTGCAGGCTTCCTTCCGCAGCCTTCTAAGTTCCGGGATTACTAGTTTGCGCCAGCACAGTGGCTTGGTATTTTGTTACACCAGCCCAGATGGACTAAGACTGAGTATAACATGCAAGTGGATAGATTAGTTTCAGATAAGAACATAAGCAACTCCTTCAGTAAGAAAATGAAAGAGTAAGGACAATAAGTCAGGAGAAGTTTGGTGTGCTTCTGTCTTTTCCTTCTTTGACTGACTGTTTGTATATTATCTATCACCTAGTATGTGAGGCAGTAAAGACATAAAAACAAATAAATATGGTTCTATTCCCATGGAGATTATAATTTAGATTACTTGTTTGAATGACAGATTAGATAGGGGTGCCCTGAGACTCAGGGAAGAGAACACCAGCACCGAGGTTAAGGAGAGTTTAGGGCCCAGTATATTTGCAGTGCCTTTCTGAGAACCAATTTCATAGTTTTGCAAAGCAGAATTTAATTGCAATCACTATTAGTTTAATAATACCACTCACCTTTCATAAAACAGCTTACTATTCCCAAATACTTACAGTTAGGGAAAAGCATGTGGGATGTATCAGGGGAAAAAAGTCCTATTCCTAATAGGTTAGGAGTTAATTTATGTTTCTGACATCATACTATGTAGATAATTTGTACATAAGCATGATTCAAGTTAGCAGTGTATAGAAGATTGGTAGGATATGAAAAGCCCTTCTGTATTATGGTAAATTACCTCTCCATTATTTCATTGTCACAGATTCTGAAGTTCTCACTGGTTTCTGAAAAAAAACACGCAGTGATAATATATGGTTTGCTCCCTGTTTGCTTTTAGAAATGAAAATACTAAATGAAAATTAACAGGGAAAAATCCCAGTGTAGTAGGCGGTTAGGCAATTGAAGAGAATCAATCAGTGTAAATATGAACAGTTATGTACCAGCAATGGAATAATACCATTGAAAAATTACATTTTTATTGCAATAGGTTTTCAAATACTTAGGAAGGATGACAAAAATTCTTTCCTAGTGGTAGCCAATGACACGTTTAAGAAACCAAAAATGCTATTTTTGACAACACAATACTATAGAAATACAGTCTTTTATAAGATTTGGTAGAACTATTCCACCAGAACTATGAACTTAAAGTTTGCACAGAAAAGTGTAAAAGGAACTTTATGACATAGTTCCTAACACTAACAGCTCTAGCCAAATAACAGTTTATTGTCAAAACCAAATTATATTTTGTCCATATTTAACAAAACTGTATTATACACTTAATTTTTTAAAGGAATAAATCTGATGTTGCATATTCTTCCCATTATATAAAGCAAAGTCACATAAAAGACAACACCAGCTTTAAACTTTCCATGTGTGATAGCAAAATAATTAAGATAAGAAAGAGTAACAACCAGGAAAAATGCATGAGCAATGAAGGATTTTATCTTGTCTTTTCAAATACTGACTCTGGGAAACTAAAATGAAATTTCTATCTAAACTAAAATAGTACTAGAAAACTTACTTTAGAAACCCTGTGACTTCTCAAATGCACGTCTATCAAGTAGATTAGTTATTTCTAATAATAACTTCCTACCCTATATTAATTATTTGGTTTCCCAATGACTATTTTCAGATCCATAAAAATATCAATGTGTTTCTGAAATAATCATAACTATCATTCAGTATAGAACCCAGTTTTGTTCTGGATGCTTCACATATATATCTATTAATGTTTACCCGCTTTTCCCCTAGAAAGTGAAAATTCCTTTCAGGTAACGAAACTGAAGCACAGCTAAACAACCTGCAAAAAGTCACACAACCGGTAAGTAACAGATACCGAATTTGAACTGTACTATATCACTACTATATTATATTACAGCATTATAAATCACTACTACATACAAACTTGTATGCAGTTGTGAGTTTTAATACTATATTTAGTATTCCAAGTCCACTAGATAATTATAAAGAGGAATTAGAAGTAATTTATCCCATTAAGGAGCTTACTACATCCTAAGAAATGTATATTAAAAAGCAAAATATGAGATAATAAAAATACAAATGACTGGTTTAATACAGGGAGACATCATAAAGTTCTTTCAGAGGAGATGATATTTGAAGTGTACTCATTCCTTAATGTAGCCACACACCTCCTTAATCAAATAACTTTTTTTCACAGTAGTGGGGTTCAACCTACAGCCATCAGATTGAACTACATCACCAGTCCCTCTTTTTTATTTTTATTTTGAGACATGGTCTCACTAATTCACCAAGTTGTCAAAGCAGGGCTCAGATTTGCAAGACCACCTCAACTTTCTAAGGTGCCAGGGTTTCAGGCATGTAGCATTTATGCTGGCTCATTAAACAAGTAATTTTTGACTATCCATTAAGTGAGACACTGTACTAGTATTAGGCATATATAGTACATAGAGAACACACACAAAATTGTCCTCATGACATTTACATTCTCCTCAGAATATAAATAGATAATAATCAAATATAAGTAAATATTTAACAAGTCTGGTGATGATAAGTGCTAAGAACAAAAAGTAGGGAAAGACAGATAAAGGAGATGGAAAGAGAATACTATACTAGTTATAAGGCCAGGAAAGACTTCCCTAATAAAATAAAATTTGAACGGAGATTTGAATGAAAAGAAAGATGTACCACGTAAGTACCTTGGGGACAGAGCATTCGAGGCAGAAGTACAAAGGCCCTCAGATGAGAACATGCACAGTGTATTTCAGGGACATCCAGATGAGAGATGACAGTTACTTCAGCATTATCAGCTGCTGCTGTTCACTAGTGCACTTACTTGCATCCACCACCAGACTGTGAGCTCCTTCACAGCAAGGATCCTACCTAAGTTACCTCTGAGTTTCTGCTACCTAGCATAGAACCTGACACAGTGCACTCTTGATAAATGTTTAAGTAATAAATCAGCAAGTAAGGATTTAACCCTTCTCCTCCCTGCTTGATTCATTCTCTGCTATCATCAATGAAAATGTGTTGAATCCTTTACTAGGTTCTCAGCTTTTCCAAAGTGAGAGACTGTGTCAGATACATCTTTCCCCTTCTTCTCATTCCATACCTAACCTTAAGACCCAGCAAAGGGTTGTATGAGACCAATAGAAATAAAATCATGGGCTAAATATCTAGGTGACATGCGACCAAAATATGTTGACTAGGTAATAAATGCCAGTGTGAAAATGTTAAAAGTATATATTCCCTAGGTAAAGAAAAATACTCACCTAAGTTCTATTACTAACACCTATAACTCTCACCTGTACCACTTTATATATACAACCAAGATCATACTGTCATAAGTAGAGTATACTTTTAAGATTCAGAACTGGGTCAGAAAAGAGTAGCCCCAACAACAACAGTCAGTGTCCAGAAGGAAAGGAGGCTCACACGTAATTTTGACCAGAAAGTGTTCAAAAGGTATGGACAGTAGGCATATGCAAGAAGTGTAGACAAAACATATTTTCTATTTACTGACCTGGGAAAATATGTGTGTTCGCATCTGGATATTAGTCAATGGTCAGGAAAATGAAAAGTAGATTTGGTCACAGACATATTGGCCTACCAGCCAAGATTTCTATCTAGAGAACAAGGGTTCAGACAATACACCAGGAGAGACAGTAATTCTGAGGTTCTACACTGGTGATCAGTAAAACTCTGAGGCAGAAAACAGGGATCCTGCAGTTCTGAAAAATATACCATTGAATATTCTACACCTTTTAGACTAGTGACAAGGGTTGGTCTCTTTCACATCAAATAAAAAGGCTGGCTGGCAGCAGGTCTGATCCTCTCAGACATTATCCTGGGATGAAAATCAAGGCCAAATGGTGGTACATCTAACTGCTAGACACAAAGAAGACAAAAGTATGAGGAACAAAATGATACTTATCAAGCAGGAAAAAATACTGTAGACCTGCAAACCCTGCAACTACATATATTAGAGATGTTCACCATCACACACACACACACATACACAGTCTTATCATAGAGAACTTTCTTACTTGAGTCCCTGGAAAGGCAGCCCAATAACCACTATCTTTGGCCTAGTTTACCAGATCTAAGCTGAGCCAGCCATATTTTCCTTTTAATAATTTAGAACTGAAACAAATGATTGAGTTTGTTAGATTAAGTCGAGCAAGTCAAAGTCAACCCTTTGGCAGATAAATGCCATTGCAAGCTTGAAACAGGACCTAAAAATCTTGGAAAGAAAAATGGCCTGAAGTTCAGGGAATGGGATATAAAGTACTTAGAAGTAAACTCTGGATCATGAAGGCCATCTATAAAGAGGCTGCTTGATAAGTTTCCAGTTTCCTTTATGCAATAACCTGCATTACAAATACGGTTTAAATTTGGAAAAAGTTCCGCTTGAAAAGTAATCATTATTCTCTAGAATATTGGAGGTCTTTAATACATCGTTCTAATTTATAGTACTGTTATTTATACACCAGTTTTAAGTATTCACATTCAATTACAATTATTCTACTCCTAAATATGATCTACCATTCTTGGGTCCACAAATGTCGGACAGAAGAAAACACAGAAAAAATATATATATATCCTTCCCATCAACAGTGGATATCCAAATTTTCCTTCTAAAATTGCTTCCCATATTTTACCCTGTTTAGATGTATGAAAGGTTAAAATCTAATTCCATTTACAATGCTGATCCAGCAAGAAAGAAATTAATTCAACATTAGAGTAGTAACATCAATTTCCCATGTAACTGAAGTAATGCATTTACTGGAAAGAGATTAATATCAATTCCATAAATCATTCACATACTTCTTCCGGAGTTGAGACATCTTGAGTAATGTCATATATGCAAGCTGGTATCATTTTGTGCAAACCCCATTCATTAATCTATGCCTGGAGCTGCAGAGGAGTTGCTGGGAGAAAATATAAATTTGGAAAAGAATATTTTTGTTCTTAATTTTTTGTGACTTGTTTTACATAAGGTAAGCTGCATGTTGCCAGAGATGCAATTACATTGACGTACACAAGCATCCAGCCAGTATTTTCAGAAAAAAATTAAGCATTTGATCAATTAGCTTCCTGGTGGCAGCAACTACTTAATATCCATGTGATAAGACAATGTGTGAATGTCAATGTAAAAACACTATTAAAGATCCTCAGTGAGATTCTGCCTGAGAATGAAATGTGAGCCTCTCCTTCAAATAACAGCCCTTCTTTGTTGCTGCTGCATTTCACTAGCACATCATCTCAGAATTGTGTGTATCTATACTAGTCAGGGTTCAACAGGGAAGAACCAATAAGATGAAGGGTGAGTGTGTGTGTGTGTGTGTGTGTGTGTTTGTGTGTCTGTGTGTGGTGTAAGACATAAGGAATTGGCTTGTACAATTATGGATACTGACACATACCAAGATCTGCAGTTGATAAGGAGGAGATTCAGGATAGCCTGTGCTGTAATTTCAATATCTATGCCCTGAAATGGATGAAGCCCATTCACATTAGGGAGGGCACATGTCTTTTACAGAACTTACTGATTCAAATATTAATGTCATCTAAAAATATCCTCACACACAAACCCAGAACAATTTTAACCAAATACCATGACTCACTCTTGTTGAAACACAAAATTAACAATCAGAGTACCATAGAGATCACCTGTTAACGCCCCCAAAAATCAGCTCCAAATTCCTTCATGATGCAGAATGAGAGTGGGGCACACACAGATATATGAGCTTGGCACTCCTAATACTCAGTAAATATGTTACTTTTGAACTGTAGATATTATCCTGAACTTAAATCCTCCAGCCTAAGTCATCTAGGCTACTACAACAGCAAAGGAAAGGAAATATGTGATATGCTATGGTACAAAAAGCCCACACCTTTGAGTCAGAAAGACTATGGTCAAATCGTGGCTATGTCATTTATTAACAGTTATTCCAGACTTGAGCTTTACCATCCTCACTTGTAATATAAGGAAAACAATACCTATTTCTTGAGATCCACATAAGAATTAGAGATAAGACATAACTTTCTTGTATAATAACTGGAATATAATAAATGCTCAGTACTTTGCTAGTTATCTTTATTCTACTCACTTTCAGGAAACCTCAAAGAAATTCGTATTTTCTCCCTTGAAAATATATATAACAATATGATGTGTTTTGTCCAATAAGTAGAAATTATTTGTGGTCCTTTCACAAAGTTATTTGTTACTTTAACATTACTAGAATTTCTTGATTTAAAAACATACTAAGAAACTTCTATTTGCATAGACTTACAATATGAAAAATTCTTAGATTTTTCAGGATATGAACAACTTACTTAACATTTTTTCCTAACTTCTAGTTTTTATGCATAATAATTTCAAGTAGGCCACACGGGTTTCATTAATCCACACTGATATGTCCCATACCTAAATTTCTACATGTTTTCTCTTTAAAAACATCATCAAACATGTGGCAACAGCTTGGTGATAAGGCAGCATAAAATGGATCAGGTTGGAAAGGTACTTGCTCATGTTGTAAAGAAAAAAAAAATCAGCCTTTAAAACTTGGAAAAAAGACTACAGGGCTAATGCGTTTATAATTCTAGTATATATAGTTTTTATTAGTACACATTAAAACTACATAATATTTATATCCCTTGTGGGTACTTTATACATGTACATAACATATTTTAATTCTCTTTTTTCCCCTTTCCTCCTCCTTCCCTTCATCTCCTGATCCCCCTGTCATATAAGAAAGAGCTATCTCTCTACTTTCTGTTATCTATTTTTTATTTTGCTCTTTACAGTAACATATGTTGATGATTCTTGCTGGCATTTTAGGGAAAAATTAGATCAAATAATGACTGAACAATTTTTAAGAAAATTTAAAGGAAATTATATAAACCTAAGAAGTTGAGGCCTGGGTAGATCTCAAAAGTTTAAAAACAAGAATAACCTCAAACTGTAAAGAGATTTTGAAATAAGTAAGGACAGGAAAAATGAAACTCTCCATAAATGGAGTAAAGCAGCTACAGGATACTAAAGAAAAGAGATGCTTGATATCCAGTTATAAGTTGTGTTTACTTGTGTAATTTAAAAAATTTTTCTAGCATCCTGGGAGGTTGAAGCAAGATTGCAAGTCAAGCCTAGTCTGAGAAATAAGTGATTTAGCAAACTCCTATCTCAAAAAATAAAATCATAAAGGGTCAGGGGTATTTATTAAGGCTATAAAGTTATATACCTATATCTATATATAAATATCTATTTATGTCTTGGTTACTGCATTCCCTGTTGAGACACAAAAGCAACATCCACAGTTTAAGGAAGAAAGGTTTATTTTGGCTCACAGTTTGTAAAAGTTTCAGGCTACAACAGCTGGCTCCAGGACAAAAGGGGCACGGCCCAAGGGCATGGCAGGGGAAACCTGCTTAAATCACAGTAGGAAGAAGGAAAAAGTTCAGAGGAGCCAAGGACGCAGATAAACCCTTCCAGGCCATACATCCCCCAGGCTGTCCTCTTCCTACCAGGCCTCACCTCCTAATACTAAGTCAGGTATAAGCCCCTTCTAATCTAATAACCTTCCAAAAGACCCACTCATGAGTGCATGAGGCTCTTAGGGGACATCTTAACATAAACCATAACACCAGGTAGAGAGAGAGAGAGAGAATTGTATGAGTGCACACATATTGCCTTGTTCATATCAAATTAAATTCCATATCACATATGACACAAAGCAGAAAGAAAAGAATGGAAGATACATGAGAAAATAAAAATCCTAAAAACAGAGGAAAAGCCAAAGCAATCATAAAGCATAAAGCCTCAGGTATACGAAGCTATTTATAAAAATATAAGGTATGGTCTCTAGCGTGATACTTGGATATACCATCAACTTTTATCCAAGAAAGATTCTTGCAATACAGTTGTGTTTGATTTTCAAGGGCTATAAAATATGAGATATAGCACATGAACAACCAAAGTAGTAAGTGTGTAGAAAGCAAATGCAAAAGTGATTGATGATATAGATATTAGAAGTAATAGAAACCATTCATTTAAACCAATGCAAGGCTTCAGAAGTAGTGAAGACATTCTCTTAAACCAGCAGAGAGCTTCAAAGGAGTCTTCCTGGTTAGAGAATTGAAGATTTTTGAAAGATGAATAAAAGTTTAAAAAGAGGTAGGAATGGCTTTAAAGGCAAGGGACATCATATAATCAAAAGCAAAGAAGCATAAAACTGCATGTGAGTGCTAAAGTTCTATTAGTATGGTCCAACACTAAAGCATGGAAGGTTTACTAAAAAGTCTGAACAGATAGGGAGGGATCAAACCATAGACAATGTTCAATGCTATGTTAAAATCCTTATTTCTCAGTAGATAATAAGGACTGCTGAAGATTGTGATCAGTTCTTTTCTGAACCTGACTACTGTTATTTTGTGTTCACTTCTGTTCATTTTAGTTCTGTGTTATCCTATAGACTTTTCACTCAGATACAGCCTCTCTTGTTCACTCCGTGACCATGCTCTGTCACTAAACCTCTTTTCTTTCCTAGTAAGATGTAGGCAGAATATGGTAGGTACTCAAAACGCTTCTTTCAAAACAATGACTTAATGAATGAGTGTTAATAAATGTTTCTATCAACTTGTTTTCTGGTACAAAAAAACTCTGTAATTTTATTTTACTAAATAATCAATTAATTTGTGGTATATTCTTTTAAACCATAAGTGAAGCGGGCATGGTGACACCTGTAATCACAGCACTTGGGGGGGCTGAGGCAGGAGGATCATTGTGAGTTCAAGACCAGCCTGGGCTACAAAGTGAGCTCGAGGCCAGCCTGAACTGCATAGTGAGACCCTGTCTCAAAAAGACCAAAAAATAAAATAAAATAAAATAAGTGAATATTCTGCATCACATGCTAAACAATCATAGGTCTTTTTTCTACTCCATCCAAGCAGGGAAGAGTATAAATAAGACAGAAGTAGGGAGAATGTGGAAGAAAAAGAAAATGTCCATCAAAGTTCATGTTATTAGTCTTTATGGAGTGACTGCCATGTGTTATACATTTGCTGTATGTATATTACCTTGTGTAATTTTCACAACCATTATGGATAATACTTCATTATTCCACACAGTTTAAAATAGGAACACTAAAGTTTAAAAAACTATGATAGTTAATTTTATGTGTCAGTTCAGTTGCGCTACAGTACCCGGATATGTGACCTGGAATTAGTCTGGGTGTCTCTTATGAGGGTGTTTTGGATGAGACTAATATTTAAATCAGTTGATTTTTAGTAAAGCAGATTGCTCTCCACAATCTAGGGAATGTCATCCTATCATTTAAAAGGCTCAATAGAGCAAAAGATTGACTTCTCTTAACAAGAGAAAAAAAAGCTAATGCTTTTCAGACAGGAGCTGCAACAATGGCCCTTCCCTGGGTCCTCACTGTGACAGTCTGCAAACTTAAACCTCAGCATGAGCTCTTCCCTGGATCTATAGGCTGCTGGCTCACCCACAGATTTTCCACTTGTCATCCTTGATAAATCTGCAAACCAATACCTTAAAATAAGACTGCTATAAACATCCTATTTCTTCTGTTTTTTAGAGACCTCTGTGGATATATTGAGTAACTTTAACAAGGTCACTCAGTAATTTCAGTAGTTCTGAAAACCAGAACTATATTCTTCCAAAACCAAGATACCTACTGTGTGATTTCCCATAAAACACGTCTAAGCATTAATATTTTAAAACAAGAAAAACATTTATATAACACTTTTAAACTATCTCAATATCTTTTTTTACATTGGTAAGTAAAATACACATTTTCCTATGTTGGAGTGCTATTCAGAAATAATTACGAAAATTAAAAAAAGACAACTCTAAGTTCAGTGTAATAGGTAAGTTTTTTTAAAAAACACACAATAAAAACCATACTGGGAAGGAATTAGCCAGTGCACATGGGTATAGGTATTTACTTCTAAATGTGGCAATAAAATCTACCCTATGAGATATTTCTCCCAACACATTTGTTTTAAACAAGTATGCTCTCCTATATTTATGGGACACTTTAAATACAGATGCTCTAGGGTTGGTGTACAGATCATGAATAAAGCAATAAATTCAAAAGTATGGAGTCAAGGTAGCCTATCTTCAACTTCTTTAGGGTACCCAGCAAGGGACCTAATGATAGAGCAAGGAGCCACACCACATTCCCATTATCTTCCCTCCCACAATAATTCCTGCCTTGAAAGGACAAAGAAGACTATGACAAGACAGAACACCATAAAACTTCCTCCATCATTCATGAAAGACTTTTCATCATTATTATAATTATTAGTGCACAGTAATTGTACAAATGATGGGGCTTCTTGTGAGGACATACATATAACGTATTTTGATTGTATTTGTGCTTCCTATTTACTTGCCCTTCCCTTTCCCACCTTGCCTTCTTACTAACAAAAATAAGGACTTTCAAGTAAGTAAAACTTTGCCAATTATTTAGTAGCCACTCTGATTTTTAAAGCAACTATCACTTTTTTCCTTGATTTATGAATGTTTTGAGTACTTATTAAGAGTTTGCCATTATAGCTGGGTATTTTGGTACATGTCTATAATCCCAGCACTCAGGAGGTTGAGTAAGGAAGACTGGCATGAGTTTGAGGCCATCCTGGGCTCCATATTGAGTTGAAGACAAGCAAAGACTACATAGCAAGACCTTGTCTCAAAAACCAAATCAACAGCAGCAAAAAGCCATTGCAAGGAAAAAACTAATGATTTGTGCCCTCAACAAGCTTATGCCTGCAGACCATAAAAATCATAAAGTAAATAGAGGTAAACAGATCATTGGAAATCAAAAGAGAAAAAAGCCATATATAAACAAGGATCTACAAGTATCATTAAAACTTTCTTAGAGAAAGTAAGTTTTGGTGCAAACTTAATGCATCTAATTTCAAGAAAGATGTGATAAAGAACTTCCAAAACAAAAAGAATATGAATCTCATATTGGTTAACAGGATGAAAATTAAAATGTCTACATGAGAAGGCTTTTAAAGTACAGCGTACTTTCTCAAGATGGGTGGTATCTTGGGAAACAAAGACAAATTGGATATGACAATAATCTGTGGCTCTGCAGAACACCACAGTATATTAATATATACACTGTGCATCTCAACATTAAAATTTTGCAGAGTGTGGAGAACATTAGGGTAAACTATCTAAAAGACTTTTTAATGAAGTGATCATGAAAAAAGTTTTAAAACATCTTGATACAGTACTAATATTTAAGACGATATTAGTAGGATGAAAAAGAAAAGCCCAAGATAACTCTTAATGAGCAAGATAGCATTGGAATTTGTGAAATTAAAATAAAATTTCAGGAAAGGTGAAAGAGGGCTCTTTCATTTTAAAAGTGAAATGTGATAAGTTTGATATGGGGTTTATAAATAGACATCTAGCCATAGACACAAAACAGTAGATTAAAATACAGATTTAGCACGTTGAAGAAAATATGAGATTAATGATACTTTGTAAGGCATGCTATTTAAAATTTGGTACATGGATTGATCCTGGCCAGCAAACTGTTAGCCATTTGCTAAAAAATAGGTACAGTGTGATACATCAATAGCCATTTGACTTCCAACTCATCATTGGCATACTTAACTAGTTGAATAAGGTACAAATTGTATTGACAAACTTGTGGTAAACTGGATATGGTCTGAGTTTTTGCAAGTCAATTACAGTAGGACTACTTCTAGAGTCTTTATAGATTGGAGGAAAACAAAAGCAGTTTTGACCACATATAGCAGGCATCACTATATAGAGATTATTGCTCAATAAAACTATAGTGTACAGCCTCTAAAGGGACAGAGACACTAGCAAAGTATCTAACAAAGAGTAAAGAATGCAATAAATCAAGCATCTAATTTCTAAGCAAAATAAGTTTTCAGTATTGGACATGGAATCCAAGGACACTCTACCAATGAGATGTATACTGAGAATCTTTTATTTTACTTTTTCTTTTGACAGGGTTTTGATAAGCTTCAAAGGTTGGCCTGGAGCTTGTGGTCCTCTTACCTCAGCTTTCTGAGTAGCTGGGATTACATTTGTGCACCAATGGCTAAGCAAATTTTTACTATAAGTGCATTACCCTTAGAAAGGTATTTATAACTTTCACCAGATTCTTAGGCACAGACATCTGGGATCTAAGAAAGGCCAATACCCACTGCAGCAAAAATGACATTGGTACTCATCTGTATACTCGGTATAAATCACATAATTCTTTCCTCCACTTAGCAAATAATTATTGAATATGTATCTAACTCTTGAGACAGTGGAAATACACAACTCGTTCTTAATGTAGAGAAAGCAAATAAGCGAACAAGTACTCAAAGAAAAAAGGATAATATGCTAGAGAGTGGCTACTCTCCACTAGATAATCAGAGGATTCTCAGCAGTATTTAAACTGAGATTTGAAGGTCAAGAAACAAAGATATTAGTATGGAGACATGATAGTGGTCAGTATTCAGAAATAAGGAGGAAAAAAATGGTTAGATAAAACAGCCTAAATTGGAAACAAATCTATTCCACTCTGTACCTACAGAATCACAGGAAGAGTAAGAATTGCATAAAATGAACTCAGAAAAGGAGTCAATGGCCAGATCATAGAGTAACTTTCTGACCCTATCCCTCTACACACACATCAAATAAATCATTTCTCCCTCTGAGGTTTGCTTCATATTTCAATACTGAGCACTGAATGTCTGATAGTTGTTTGATAATTCTAATCCACACAACAACCCTGAAAAGTAGATACTTGTATATCCATTTTAAAGATGTTCTGAAGCTGCATGCTTAAATAATCTGTCCAGTGTACAGTATTCATGAATGTAGACCTAAGGTTTGATGCCTTAGAAAGGGGAGAGATATCCACTATTCAATGAGCACAGACCTCTTTGAAAGAAAAGAGAATTTCAAATAAAGTATAAACCCAGAGAGTAAAGTGAAAACACAGGGGTACATTTGCAATCCAAACAATGTCTATTGACTTCAGCCTAAGCTATAGAATGTAAACAGCCAGAGATCAAAAATGTTAATAATTATAACATTTTTACATAATTATGGTTTATTTTTCAATTTTTGTTTTAAATCAGACCCCCTCCAAAAATCTGCCGTTCTTCAGTCTGCACATGTAAGCTTTAATTAAAAATGTTAAAAACTGATCAAGAACACAATTCACTCATCAAGGTAGCATTAAAAAATTAAGTATGATCTATCTCAGGAAATTTCTAGAGCCCCCAGTGTGGACTATGCCTGTTAAACAGAATATTCTAAGGCTCAGAAAAACATGCCAACTATTTGGATCCTGAATAGCAAGTGGTAGGTGGAAAATCCAATCTCACCATTTACAGGAACCTCAAGAAATCACTGAACAAATTTGTTGCTCTCACCAGGGCATGAATGAAATAGGAATAAATCAGTAAATAAATCAATAAAAAGAATTTATTATGAAAAATCAGTTTCAAAGCTGTTGGGAAAGCCAAAAGGCCAAACAGAGGACAGGAGCACAAAATAGGGAGATGGGACAACATGGAAGACAGCAATAACGGTAGGAAGTATAAGGTACTGAAACCTGGAACTTAGGGAAACCAACAATGTTGGGATCACAACACTGATCCAACCCAAAAGGACTGCAGGGTAACACCAATAACCACTGGAAGAGATCGCAAAGCAGAAAGGAAAAGAAACGCCTAACCTCCCTTCTTCATACCCTTCAACTTCCTGTAAAGTCTTCCCATTAGCTAAATGTAGCCAGAAGCCAATTCACAGAGGAGCCTTCAAATGCAGGCTTTGCCCCACACAAACAACAGTACAAGGAAAAATGGAGAAATGAAAGTAATTGTAACCAGAAAACTGACTAGAACAAGATTTTCTCATAAATTCATATGCCAAGTAAATCTGAATGCTACACAGGAACCACAAACAATTTGGATTGTACAGCTGGCAGTTGAAGAGCAAGAAGGATTCAGGATGTAGTAACAGTCAAAGGATGAAAGCCTGGAAGTTCCCAGGAGAGACACTCATGAGTTTGCACTGAAAAAAACTGGAGTCTAATGTACACATACATGCGTAATATCTTGCCCCTCTGTGGGGCAAGAAATAAATAGGGTGAGTAAGGACCAAAATGTATAATAGATACTGTGAAATAGGAAGAAAATGTTCAAAAGTGAAAGAGAACATAAGACGGAGAGGGGAAAGGGAGGAAGGGGACACTGACAAAAGAAGGATAAAATGGAAATAAAGATTTTAAGTAAGGAGGAGAAGAGGGGTTGAAGGAAGAGGAATGGAATAGTAAAAAAAAAACGAGGAATCAAGATATATCATGTAGATTCAACATGGCTGAATAAAGGAGTAACATTGGACTTCTCAGAGAAAATCAATTAAAACCACAGGTAATTAGAAGAAAGACAGATATATACATCCTGATGCCAAAATCAATCTGAAATAAGAGACTTGTAAATCAAACTAAACATAGACACAGGACTTTATAAAATGGTAATCCAGCCCAAGAATTGCTCAAGACTTTATCACTGGTGGGAAAAAAGCATAAACCACCATTCCCAGGAAGCTGTCCCCCAAAATGGACAGACTGAACATGTATGGCAAACTCAATCTACACAGGCTCAATCTGAAATATAAATCCCTCGCCTCTTGATTTCCTGCAAACAGAGGGCACCGCAGCCTGGCAACAAATTTTGTTCTCACACATGGGGCAAGCAACTGCTCCTTCACCAATGGGGCACCAGTTTTTGTTGTTTAGTTATATTTTTTTGATTCTTTCTCTGTTGCATAACGTAACTGCTAACTGGAACCACTAGGGACAGCAAGGTCAGGGACCAGCTGTGGCACTGAGGATTGCTAGTGAAACAACATGAGCCCAGCTGCCTTACAACCAGCACAAGGAAAGGACTTGGACTGCAGATGTAGCTGAAACCCACAGCTGCAGCCTGTGGCAATGGGCATAAGGAGTGGGAAATTAGCACCTCCCTGAACTATGACCACTAACCAGCAGCACAAGTACCCTTGGGCCAGGAAGTCAGCACTTCTCCAAACTAGTGACCAGCAGTGTGGGACAAGGAGGGTCCTGGGTGACAGGAGCCAGTGATGTGGGACAGAGCAGTCGATGTAAGGGCCAGGAGAGGCCAAATATACATGGGACTGCGAGCAACTTTGGGCTATCTCTGTCTGAGGGGGTCACCACAACTAGGAGAGCTACACAGAGACAAACAGGGTAAGGAGAAATAGGTAGGCCATCAAAAAAGCTGCTAGCTAAAGTCTGGTCACAGCCTGACATCCAGAGGCCAAGATCAGCCCTGCATCCAGCCATAATCCTACTGCAGGTTTGGTGTGGCTCTGATTTGAACACTACCATAGAAAGTGGACATCAGAGAAATTTTACTTTATTTTATTTTATTTTTCTTTGTATGTCTCATATATTTTTCTATCTGGTTGGAGGGGGTTTTTTTTGGTTTATAAATATGTTTTTGTTTTATTCTACTCATCTCTCTTTTCTTTCCTCAACTATCTTTTGATCTTATGCTATCTTCATGTGAGTGAATCATTGTCGCTAATCTTTCTGGTTCTCTTCAATAATCTTTTGCTTTCTCATTCGTTCTTTCTCTCCTCCCCTCTTCTCCAGTTTCCAAAGCTTGAGTGATCATCCTTTGCCTTTCAGCCTTGCTTCAACTATATTTCTCTTTGAACATATTTCTCTGTTTTCTTCCCTACAGCTCTTAAATTTTCCCAACACAGGGTAAAATCATTCAACTAGTGGGAAACTCATTGCATACAAGTTATTGATTTATGTTTGGTTATGCTATGTAACTACAGATCTTACTGCTATGGTTAAATGTATCTAATAAAAACTTAACAGTTTGTCAGTTTCTAGGTTGTGCTTATTGCTACTTATTGCTACTTCTGCCATGACCAGAAAAACATCTGCTCCAAAGCATATGCTAGTTGAAATCAATATGCTATATTGATTCCAGAAATTCAACATAAGAACAAAAAATTAGAAGCTGTTAGAGAAAAAGAAACAAATCTATACAGAAAAGCCCATCAAAATCACAGCAGACTTGTCAACTCAAACATTAAAGTTGGTTCTCTGAAATAATAAATAAAATTGTAAGCCTTTAGCCAACCTTATGAAAAATGGTAAAAAAAAAAAAAAAGAATTAAATTCATGGAATTAGGGATGAAAATTAGTACTAACTGTACTACTTGCATCAGGATGTCATACCTGTTGTAATCAGTTGTTTTCCCTTGTATGAAAATACTGCAATCTGGGATCATAACCATCATAAGAGTCCACTTTCACAGAAGTAGGTGCTGAGCCAAATAGTGACAAATGATCCTTCATAAATTTGGAAAGTAGAATTTTGGAACAGACACAAAAACCAAACCCACCTAAACCTAGAAGACAACTCTAAAAAAATAAACATTTCCTAAGGGAGCCTTGATGCTAGTGATAAAACAATCTACCAAAAAAAAAAAATCTAAAAACATCAACACATAGTGCGCAGGCGCAGTGCGCCCAGTGGACATTTTGGTCTTTGTCCGCGGGTCGGTACGGCCTCTCGGTACACGTGGCGCAAAAGTAGGAGTCTTCAGCTGTCATTGAAAATGCATGATGGGGTCTGAGGAGTTGCTGCAAAGAGAAAGTGGAGACCTCATCTCAGCCTGTTAAGAGTATCTCTAAAGTAGATTTCTCCAAGTGGAACTGCCAAGTGGGTCCACTTCCTTGTGCATCTCTGGAAAGTACACCTCTCTCGCCCTTCAGATGGCCCAGGGGCCCCAGAAGGCTCATCCTGAATTCTAGAATGGTACTTTGGTCCCAGCAGTAACAGTTTAGTGCTGTGTCATTTTCCCCAGTAACAGGTTTTAAAGAGACCAAAATGAATACAATCTTCCATTGAAGAAGATAAACTGGGTGGTGGAGAAAGAAATAGAAAGAGTCTGTCTAGAATAATCCTGAGAAGATAATGAGCAGATAAAGAGACATCAAGACTTGGGAGGCAAGTTGCATCCTTCTCCAATAAACACCGACGGGAAAAAACAGTGACTATAAAAAATTAGAATAATCCAGCCTTTTCTCACAGACCTTATTTCTCTTAAGGCAATACCTTTCTGAAATTTTGATTTGGAAAGATAATTTACGCTAAATTATGAGGAAATCTGTGTAGAAAAGAATCAGCAATTTTATTAATTTGGAAGTGCTCTACAAGAGTTTACTCCTTGTCATAATAGCCCCATGTAAGTCAGTGTGGAAATACCTTTGATCCCTGTCTGATAGCAGAGCATTCCTCATTGGAGAGGAATCTTATGAATTTATTGAATGTGGGTAAACGTTTATTTACATGTCTCATTGAACTGAGAAGTTATGCTGAGGAGACATCCTATTCTTCTAAGGAACATTGAAAATCCATTAGCTAGATGACAGCTCATTGAGGAAGAGAAATTCATGCTGGAGAAAAACCAGTGAATATAGAATACTGTCATTGAATCTTAGAATTTTATACTGGAGAGAAAGCATTGAGTGTGCTGTGTGTGGTAAAATTATCTCCCAGACTTTATCCCTTATTCTGCTCCTGAGAGTTCATACACAGTGAAGCTTTATAAATGTAAGAAATGTGGGAATATCTTCAGCCAAAAGTAAATCCTCATTCATCAAAAAATTTATACTGGAGAGATATCTTGTGAATGTGGGAAAGCTTACATTCCAATGTCACACCTCAGTCAACAGAGAAATTTTAGTGGGGAAAACCCCTTTGCCTGTAAGGTATGTGGGAAAATCTTCAGCCACAAATCCAATCGCACTAGCATGAGCATGTCCATACTAGAGAGAAATCTTTTGAATGTAATGAATGTGGGAAAGCCTTTAGCCAAAAGCAGTATGTCATTAAACATCAGAACACCCATACTGGAGAGAAGCTTTTTGAATGTAATGATTGTGGAAAGTCCTTCAGCCAGAAGGAGAATCTCCTTACACATCAGAAAATTCACACTGGAGAGAAACCTTTTGAGTGCAAAAATTGTGGGAAAGCTTCCATTCAGAAGTCAAACCTCATCAGACACCAGAAAACTCACACCGGAGAGAAGCCCTTCATATGTAAACAGTGTGGGAAAACGTTTAGTGGCAAATCAAGTCTTACTGAGCATGAGAAAATTCATATTGGGGAAAAACCCTTTAAATGAAATGAATGTGGAACAGCTTTTGGCCAGAAGAAATACTTCACAAAACAGCAAAACATTCACACTGGAGAGAAACCCTATGAATGTAATGAATGTGGAAAAGCCTTCTCTCAGAGTTCTTCTCTCACTGTGCATGTGAGAAGCCATACAGGTGGAAAGCCCTAGGTTGTAATGAAAGTGGGAGAGCTTTCTCACAGTTCTCTACCCTAGCCCTGCATTTGAGAATACACACAGGTAAGAAGCTTTATCAATGTAGTGAATGTGGAAAAGCTTTCAGCCAGAAGTCACATCATATTAGACACTAGAAAAGTCATACTCATTAAAAACTGTAAATACCTTCAAAATAGGAAACATACACCAGGGATTTGTATCTCTCAGTGCATCAGAAATATTTTGAAGCAAAGTGTCCCAAGTGAGGTGAACTTTAACAAATGCTAAAACTTTAGAGGACACCAACAGTTCATACTGAAGAAAAAGACATTTGTATGATGAAAAGACTGCCCAAACAAAAACCTATATCAGAAATAATACTGACTTTATATGCATTTCTCTAAAATTGAGAACAGAAAATAGAGACCTGTTACTACATTCAGCATAAATCTGGAGATCTTCACCAGTATTAAAATAAGTTACAGAAGATCGGCTGGGTCCTAACGCCCTGAGAACACAGACAGCTCGGTCCCTCCCACCTCCCGAGCCGGCGCAGCTCTCCGGCGACTCCCGACAGAGATCGGTTGTTAGCGGCGGAGACGCCCGGAAATCCCACGTTTCGCGAGTGTCGGGAGGGCCGCGTGGAGGGCCCCAAACGCCGAGAGCGAGGAGGAAGATTGGCTGGGTCCTAACGCCCTGAGAACACAGACAGCTCGGTCCCTCCCGCCTCCCGAGCCGGCGCAGCTCTCCGGCGACTCACGACAGAGATCGGGTTGTTAGCGGCGGAGACGCCCGGCAATCCCACGTTTCGCGCGTGTCGGGCGGGCCGCGCCGAGGGTGCCAAACGCCGGGAGGGAGGAGGAAGATCGGCTGGGTCTTAACGCCCTGAGAACACAGACAGCTCGGTCCCTCCCGCCTCCCGAGTCGGCGCAGCTCTCCAGCGACTCACGACAGAGATCGGCTCTCTGGCGGCGGCAACGCCCAGCGGTCCCACGTTTCGTGTGCATCGGGCGGGCAGCGCAGAAAGCCCCAAAGGATAGACTGGCACCTTGGAACCTTCATGCCTGCAGGGACTCCAAAAACTGGTGAGATATCTGTGCTCGCGACCAGATCAACTAGTGGGGGAGGAGATCCACCCCTATACCTGCAGGGAACCCTGGGAGGGTGGGGGAGCGGTCTTACACACCTCACCCAGGTCACTAGGTAGGGAGTATCTAACCAATATCTGTACAGCCTTTTAAGCGAAACTCTCAGCAGAAAGCTTAAGGGACATTCCCCCAAAGAAAAGCCATTGGAGCAACCTATGCAGGAGACCTTTGCCTGCTGAACTGACAGGGGAATCCACTGCTCAGTATTTTGAATCAGATACCCAAAAAAAAGGAAAGACAAAAGAACAAATCTCAGCAGAAAGCTTAAGGGACATTCTCCCAAAGAGAAGGAATCATTGGAGCAGCCTTTGCAGCTGACCTCCGCCTGCTGAACTGCCTTTGGAATTTATAGCTCCACATTTTGAATCTGATACCCAAAAATGGGAAAACAGAGGAGCAAAAT
>PVLD010018996.1:0-37534 GCA_004027595.1 Dinomys branickii
CAGTGCAAATTCCCTACTATCTTATCTATAATTTGGTATTTCCTTTAATGTTTTTGTGTTAACCAATGTGAAGATAACTATGTAATACAACATCCAGTTCTAATTCCCTACTATATTCTGTATAACTTTGTATTTTCTGTATTGTTTATGGCTTTTCTGGTTCATATGTCTCCATTCTTTTGTCTTTAAAATAAAATTTAAAAAAAAATAAATAAATTTTCACGGGTGCGAACTGTACTATGAAATGTGTATGCAAAGAATCAAGGTTGCACCTCCTTGAAGTCATCCCCAAACCATCTGTTACAGTTTACACCTGGATGGTCCCCCAAAACCTAATGAGCTTGAAGGTGGGGCTTTTGAAAGGTAACTGGACTGTGGGGGCTTATAGCTGACTTGCTGTCAGGAGGTAGAGTCTGGTCAGAAGAGGCGGTCACTGGGACTGTGATCTGAAAGGGGGTATCTTCCTCTCTCTCTCTCTCTTTCTCTCTCTCTCTCTCTCTCTCTCTCTGTCTCTCTCCCTCTCTCTGCTTCTCACCCACTGTGCCATGAGCATTGGGCCCCTCTGCTATGTCTTCCCACCTTGGAGCCAGCTGATTATGGACTGAAACACAAAGCAAAATAAATCTCTCCTCCTTTAAATTGCGGGTGTTCGAACTGGGTGTGGTGGTGCATGCCTGTAATCCCAGCACTTGGGAGGATTGTGGCGAGTTCAAGGCTGGCCTGGGCTACAAAGTGAGCTTAATGCCAGCCTGAACTGCATAGTGAGACTGTGTCTCAAAAAGACAAAAAAAAAAAAAAAAGTTGTGGGTGTTGGGTATTGTATTTCAGTGACAAGAAGGTGACTAAAACATCACCCCACTACCGCCACTATGCTGATCTATGGAAAAGCAGTCTTCCATAAAACCATTCCCTGGTGCCCAATAGGTTGTAGACTGTGGATATAAAAGAATCAGAAAATCGGTGTGAAATGCTGCGAGGGCAAGTGAATATGCAGACAGAGGGCGGTGTTACTGGTTTTGATGAGTACATGAACCTTGTATTAGACGATGCAGAAGAAATTCATTCTAAAACAAAGTCAAGAAAACAACTGAGTCGGACGGATCACGCCACAAAGTGTCTCCGACTAGAAATGATCAATGAATTAAGACAGCCATGAAGTGAGGCAATGGCGGTTATGATAATACGTAGAGAAAGCCCTGGGGTATTTGTGAATGTTTGTTCATAGTGTCTTGACTACTCTTATGTTTTTGCTGGAAACCTGACTGCCGCTTAAGCAATAAGTACTGCTCCTGGACAACCTGCGAACACAGACCTGAGGTGACAGTGCGTGGACCCAGCCCACCTCCGTAAACCCAAAACGCTGGTGTCATTCTTTTCGTGTTTTTTTTTATTTGTTTGTTTGTTTTTAATAAAAACAACTTGACATGTATTGGCCTCCAAGGTCACTGTTTCTGTCCAGGAGGTCTCAGTCTTGGGAAGCTCTGCTGGGATCTAAGGTGACTGTAAGTTTAAGGGAACGGCTGAGAAAATTCTGGGTACAGCTGAGTGTCCCTGGAAATCTCTTTGTTTTGGTGTCCTCAGTACATTTGGGGCTAATTTACCAAAGCTTCATCTTGCTCTTTGTTACCCTGTTGGGTGCCTCTGGAATCAGGTGAAGAGTCACTGCTCACTGTTGCTGTTGTCTAATCTTACTGTTTTGTTTTTTAACAAGACCACTCTCAGTTCCTTGTCTTCCTCCGAACATAAGTCATGCTCACTGTGTGTGTGTGTGTGTGTGTGTGTGTGTGTGTGTGTGTGTGACAGAAAAACAGATAGACACACAGACTAAGGATTGAACCCAGGGCCTTTGTCTGAGCTACATCCCCAGCCCTTTTTTAAATGTTTTATTTTGAGGCAAAATCTTCCTAAATTGCTATTGCCTGAGCTGGGATTGAACTTGCAGTCCTCCTGCTCCAGCCTCCCAGAGTGTTAAGATTACAGGGGTTTGCCACTGTGCTCAGCTACAAATCATGCTCTTAATGAGTAGTAGTTAAAGTCCCAAGAGTGTATTTGTCTTCTGTCGCTGTGGCAGTCTCTGACTGTGTGACAGCATGTAATAAATGTCTAATAAATAGTAGAATTTTTTTTATTTATCTGTTTTTTGAGACAAGGTCTGCCTATATAATTCAGGCTGGCCTTGAACTAGTGGTGATCCTCCTGCCTCAGCCTCCCAAGTGCTGGGATTACAGGTGTGTGTGTGCCCCCAAATCAGGTTAATAGAAACTAATTTTATAATTTATTATCAGCCCCCTACCCTAACTTTTAGAAACTTCTACAAGGATATCTGAGGGTTTTTTTCTTATTTGACTCTTTTCTGCACAGAATTTAAGCCAATTTAGACAACTATACTGATAAGTGAACTAGAAATATGGGTAACTATTATAAATAATCTTATAAAGTAAAAAAAAATGACCTAGAAGTAATGACTGAAATTGAGACTAGCTGGGCATAGTGGTGGTGCATGCCTGTAATCCCAGCACTTGGGAGGCTGAGGCAGGAGGATCATTGCAAGTTAGAGACCAGCCTGGGCTACAAAGTGAGCTCAATGCCAGCCTGAACTGCATAGTGAGACCCTGTCTCAAAAAGACAAAAAAAGAAGAGAAAAGAAAAGAAAAGAAATTCAGGCTAGATATATATATTTTTTGTATCAGGAATCAGACTCAGGACCTTGTGCTTGCCAGGCAGGCATTTATGCCACTGAGCTATATCCCCAGCGAGACTAGATCTTAACACAACTCTTCTCACCTTTCTGAAACTGTCTACTTCGGCACCATTGGAAAGAAAATAATCAGACTGATAAAATCAAAGCAAAGAGATTTACACCCATTTAGTGCTTAAAATGTAGAGGACGGAAACCACATTTTGGGATTAAAGCAGTGTTCTGGATGTGAGGGAGACTTACCGCTAATTCAATATTTCCCTCCTACCCTTGGCTGGTAAAGATGTATGCTGTTTCTTGTTTTGTTATGTTGTCTGCAGTGCTAGCAGTCAATGTCTGGGCCTCTCCTATGCCCTGTCACTGACCTGCACCCCAGCTTGGTGTTGGTTTGGAAGGCAGAAGACAAAGGCTGGGATAGAAGTCAGCAAGAAGTTTGCTGAGATCAGGACAGGGAGTGGGAACCCTCCTCGAGACCCTTAGGATGAGCCTGCAGGAGAAGAGATTTCATCCATCTCAGCGTTGTTGCAGGCCTTCAGGAGTCATAGCCCCCAGGTTGCAGCAGAAGCACCATGCGCCTGCCTGATGGGGTGGACTACAAAATCACTTGTGGGGCGTTTTTGCCCCCACAAAGTTATTCTGAGTCCAGTCCAGTCCCTAGAACTAGCTGTCAGTTTCCATGAAAGAAGTTAGTACCATCAGGAGGAAGGAATCTGGCAAATACGGAAGGTGGGGCTTTAAAAAACAAAACAAAACCGATGCTTTGATTCCTGTAAACATCAGTGTCATTCAGAAAGCAGAGCGGTGATTGCCAGGAGCTGGGGAAGAGAAAGGGTAGTCAGTGTTCCGCAGAAATGGGGTTTCAGCTCTGCAAGGTGGGTGTGGTGCTGACAGCTTCCTAACATGATGAATAACCAGCCCTGGTGGTGGGCCTGTAATCCCAAGCCTTGGGAGGCTGAGGCAGGAGGATCACTGTGAGTTTGAGGCCAGCTTGAATTACATAATGAGACCTTGTCTCCAAACCCAAACATATGGGCCATGGATATAGCTCAGTGGCACAGCACCTGCCTGGCAAATGCAAGGTCTTGAGTTTGAGTTCTGGTAACAAAAAACTTAACTTATGAATATATCAAAGGCCACCAAATTGCACTCTTAAAAAATGGCTAAAATTATCTTGGCATGGGAGCATATTCCTGTAACCCCAGAATCTGAGAGGCTGAAGCACATTGAAAACTTGGAGCCAGCCTGCACTACACAGTTCAAGCCTAGCATGAACTGCAGTGTGAGACCCTGTTTCAAAAAACAACAACAACAAAAACCACAAACAAACACCAAAAAGGCTAAAATGGTAACTTTTACGGTACTTGTGCTTTATGCAATACTTTTTTTTTAAGTCAGCATCTGGCCTGGGGAAGTAGCCCAGAGGGCAAAGTGATTGCCTAGTGTGCCAGAAGTCCTGGGAGCAATTCCCAGCACTGTAAAAAAGGCTTTCTAAAAAACAAAGTTGAGCTGGGTGTGGTGGTGCACATCTGTAATCCCAGCACTCATGAGGCTGAGGCAGGAGGATCGCTGTGAATTAGAGCCCAGCATGGGCTACATAGTAAGACCTTGTCTCAAAAAAAAAAAAAAAATCAATTGCCTTCTATTATCAAAAGCAAAGGTGTGAAAAAAGAAAACAGAAGGAAGCTGGGTACCACTTACACACCATGTGTGCAGATCCTGCTACCCAGGAGGCTGAAGCAGGAGGGTCACTTGGGCCCCAAGTTCCAGGCCAGACTGGGCAACATAGAAACACACTCTCCTTCCCCACTGTAGAAAGCAAAAGAAAGAGAGACACAGAGAGACACACAGAGTGAGAGACAGAGACAGAGACAGAGAAAGGTACGAAGAAATTACTCTGAATGAAGACAAGAGTCGGTGCCGAGACTGAAGCTTTGGCTTCCTGCCTTGCCAGACAGCTGTTCAAGAGGGTCTGAAGAGACAATTGAGGCATTTGAATGTGGACTGGCTATCCCTCAACAGGAAGGAATCACTCTCACTTCCTGAGGGGCGATTAGACGTTGAGACTGCGTCAGCGAAGGACATTTGTCCCGCAACACGCACATGGAAGTATTTAGAAACCGAATGTGCAGTGTTTGCACCTTACTTTCAAAAGGTCCTGAATAAGTAAACAGATAAATGATACATAGAGAGGAAAAATGGCGAAATGTTCACAACTGTTGGGTCTGGTACCTGCTGAGCATGCACTCAGCCGCTGTGCTGCACCCCAGGCCCAGCGAGTGCTGCATTTAAGTGGAGGATGCGTTGGTGTCCATGAGATCATTATCTCAACCTTTATGAATGTCTGAAGGTTTTCAAAATAAAGTGGCAGGATAAAGTGACTTGATCCCACCTCATCTCTTTCCCTTGATAATTCAAAATGGAAATGAAACTCAGCAGCAGGATGAGGAGCTGGGGGAAGGAGGGGAAACACGATGGATTTTGAGGGTAATAGAGGGTTCTGTGTGAAGTCGCACTGGTAGACACACAGAACTATGCACCTGTTAAGACCCATAGGATGCACCACACTGAGCCTGAGCCCTGGCGTAAACTGTGAACTTTATTGAATAATAATCATGGCTCGATGTCAGTTCATCACTTGTAACAGAGGCACCTCTGCAAGGCAAGATGTTAATTAACCACGAGGGAAGCTGAGAAAGAGGAAGTGACTGTATGGAAAGTCCTGGTATTTTCTGCTCATTTTTTTTTTGTTTGTTTTGTTTTGCTTTTACTGGAAACCTGCTGTTTCTATAAAATTGCTATTTAAAAAATCTATTATTTAGCCAGGTGGGTGGCACATGCCTGTAATCCCAGCACTGGGGAGGCTGAGGCAGGAGGATCGTTGCAAGTTCGAGACCAGTTTGGGCTACAAAGTGAGCTCAAGGCCAGCCGGTGTTGGTCTACTATCCGTTTCTGTCCAGGGTGAACAGGTCCCAAAAACGAGGTACCTGTGGATGAATAAAAAAGTAAGAAGAACAAGAAATACAAGAGAGACAATGTTCTGGGATCAGGGGGCTTACAGTTCTCTTGTCTGCAGCCCCGAATCACCTTTTCCGTAGCCTTTTATTGAGATAAAACGAAAGAGGCACCTGGGCTATTGGGTGAATATCAATCATTTTAGCAAAAACAATACAATTCAATTACCATAGGCCTGAGACTTGACTAGAGAGATATCCTGTCACCATTCCTTTCTGCATATCACAGTAAAACATTTAGTGTCAGCACCAGGGCTTACAACACTTTTGAGAGACTTCCTCCAGAACACAACAATCGACAACAACCGACAACAACCGAGGCTAGGTTATGCCTCAGGTAATACATTGAAAGATTAACTAAAGAATGTCCTTCTCCACAAGCCGGAACTGCATAGTGAGACCCTTCTCAAAAAGACAAAAAAAAAAAAATCTATTATTTAAACCAGACATGATGGTACACACCTACAGTTCTAGCACCTTGGGAGGTTGAGGCAGGAGCACTGCAAGTTTAAGCCCAGCCTGGACAACTGAGCAGGACCTTGTTGCAAAATTAAAAAATGAATAAGGGTTAGGGATGTAGCTCAGTGCAAAGGCCTTGGGTTCTCCCCTCGTACCAGAGGAAAACTCCCCGACCCCCCCAAAAAAACAAATGAAACAACCTTATAGCATAGTTAAGCCCAAAAGATAAAGGCGAAGAAATCAAGGAAAGAATAATAGTTAAAAATAATCTGAGAGGTTGGTAGATGTCCATGCATGCATTGGAGAGCTGCGTGATTATAAACTATGGGCAACAGATTCAGCTCCAAGATTCATGAAGCAGGCAGAAGGGAAGCGCGAGATGAAAAGCATTTAAAGCTGGGCCCCGTGGAGCTCGCCTGCAGCCCCAGCTAGTTAGGGGCTAAGGCGGGAGGACCGTGTGAATGGAGAAGTTCAAGGCTAACCCAAACAACAGTGAGAGTGCATCTCAAAACAAAGCATACAACCATGTACATTTACCTGGCCGGTGGGGAGCTCAGTGGCAGAACACGCACTTAGCACGCATGTGGCCCCAGCTTCAATCTCCGAACCTCTAAAAAAACAGGAAAAGCCAACCCCCAGAAAAGGTACATTCAATCAACAGAGATTAAGATTTTTGGTGGGAGCAAACAGAAGAAAGATGAAAGAAATGGCTCCCATTTGTTGTTAGTAAAAAAAAAAAAAAAAATCTGCCAGGTGTGGCACTGCCTGCAGACCCGCTGCCCTCGAGGCCTCCCTGGACCACCTAGTGGGTTCGGGGCAACTTGAACTACAGAGTAAGACCCTGTCTCCAAAAATTAAAATAAATAAATAAATAAGACAAAAACCACAAATATAAATCTTGGAAGCAGCCTGTATGTCGTCCACCAACAGATGAACAGGTAAAGGAACTGTCGGCTTAAAATGGAGCACTAGCCGGGCATGGTGGTGCATGCCTGTAGTCCTAACACTCACGTGGTGGACTGACAACTGGTGGCCAACTTATAACCCGCAGCTGAAGTGAGTCAGCGTGGTGCTGGGTGTGGGAGGCCCGCCTGGGGACTGTTGCCAGCAGCGTTCGAGGCAGAGCTGGAGGAGAAAAAGGCTGTTGGAGCTGGCAGAAGCTGTAAGGAGCTGTTGGTTCTTTTGGAGGAACTTGTCACGCTGGCTTTCCTGATGAACTTGGCTGTCTTCATCCTCAGAGGGGCTCAGCACCTTGTTGGCATGGAAAATAAGTTCAGTACACTTTGGGGGAGCTCTGGTCCTCACTTTGAGCACCACTTCTTGGCTTCGGAGGGGAAGATGGTACACTGCTCAGTTTCCTGGAGAAGCTTGCTGCGTTGGCTTTCCTGATGGGAACTCGGCTTTCCTGATTATCAGAGGAGCTCAGGGCCTCACTGTTGCTGAGGATGGCTGCGGTACTTCTCGGGGGAGCTCTAGTTCTTCTGGGCATCGCTTCCCGGATCCTGTGCCGATCCCTCAGCCTGCTAGCACAGATCCTTCACCCTGCTGGCACAGACTTCCTAGATTCCAACACCGAGCTCTGGGCATTCCCAGCACAGATCCAGGAAACAGGCCTGCATGAGACGTCGTGTGCTCTGGGCCTCCAGCTGGATTCATGGGAGGCACTGTAATGGGCTCTAGGTCTTCAGCTGGACTCATGCAGGACATTATCCTGGGATCCAGCCCTCGGCTAGATTTCTTGGTCTTAGCGTGTGGACAGATTTCCTGCACTCTTTTGTATATTATTCTTTGGGTGACAATTATAAATAATCTTGTGTGTGTCCTGTATTATGCTGTTTCCCCTTGCTAAATATCCACCTAACCAAAACAATTTGGGAGGCTGAGGCAGGAGGATCACTGTGAGTTTGAGGCCAGCCTGAACTTCATAGTGAGACCCTGTCTCAAAAAGACTAAACAAACAAAGAAACAAATAAAATGGAGCACTACTCTGCCACAAAGAAGGATAAGTGTGCATCATTTTTAGGAAAATGGATGCACCTTGAGACCCCAACTTGAAGTAAACTAAATCAGGCACACAAGCTTAAATATCACTTGGTTTCTCTTATACAAGAAGCCAAAAATATAAATACAGAGTAAAGTAAAAAGGTAGGTAATAGGAAGTAGGGAGCAGAATCATTTCCAAATGGGAAGGAGACGAAGAGACGGGAGGAGGAGAGATGGAGAAGGGGATGGAAAGGGACTCAGGGTGTGCTGTGTCTGTGCACCAGCCCCAAAACCATGGAGTCGTAGGAATAGAAACACTGCTGCAAATAAAAAATACCTGAGGAGAAAGAAAAGCTAGTGAACACTTCTGTGATTGTTAATGGGGACCATAATAATACAGGAAGTCCAAACAGTGAAAGAAGTGTAAAGAACTCCTCCAACGTCCTCTTTTCCTTATTTTCTTACAATACAACGACTGATCCAACTAACAGATTCTTCCCAGATAATTGTTTTTGGGGAAAGGACACTACTGTTTCACTACTAGCTCCAGATTCCAGTGAATAAACCAGTCCTGATGCAGCTCATTTCTTTAGCAAACGTTTATTTGCTCAACAAATATTTACATTTTGCTATTTGCCAAGTGCCCAGGCATGGTGTTTGAGAAGGCAAAGGTCATAACATAAAATCATGTAGGAATTCACACAGGGTGGGTGGGAGGCTCACAGGGCAATCTGGTCCTAGTAAGATGAGCTCAGAGCCATTGTATCTGGGGGCCTTGTGGCTCAGTGCAGAGCTGACTTCACCCAAGAGGTGTAATGGGTGGCGACTTTTAGCACAACGTTTTAAGATAGACAAGCCTCAAAATGTGTCTTGAGAAACATCCTGGAGGGATTGTAAAGAGTTAACTTTGCAGTTCTGACTTTGTCCTGGAATTCTTCTCCTTGCCTGAATTGTTAAAGTATATATATCATTATGGCCAGAGACTGACCTGGTCACATGGTGCAAGGTTAACAACTATGGCCAGGCCTAGACATTCCAATCTATTACCATGGAAACCAAAAATGTATATAAGATGAGAACAAAGGCAGTTAAGTGCCACATTCTCTGGTCGGGAATGGGGGGCAATGACCGGTCCAAATTGATCCTAAATTAAAATTAATTAAAACTCCATTTGTTCTGAATGAGTCTTTGGATTCCCTGCGGAGTTTGACCCGATTTCTGATTTTTGCTGCAACGATTTGGGGGCTCGTCCGGGATAGTTTTTGGATCCCCTGCAGAGTTTGACCTGATTTCTGATTTTTGCTGCAACAATTTGGGGGCTCGCCGGGATACTCCGAGGTGAATTCCTCTTTTGAGGGGGCCCTGACCTCTGGACCCCCGGCCCTCTCCTGTATAGCTTGGCGCCCCAGCTGAATTCAGCTCTCACCATCCAGAGAGGGCTAAGGCCTGGAGTCTACAGCTACAAAAAAGGGACAAATGGAGTTTCAACCCTCCGACTGGGTAAGATTCTAATTGGCTTATCTTTCTCGAGACTGGGTTTGGGTTAGAGACTGGGTTTGGGACGGGAAGGGCCCTAGGTATTTTGCTGGCTTGTGGCTCTCAGACGTGAGATGTGGTATAAAGCAGCAGGACTCAGGCCCTGCAGAGCCGGGAGGAAACATGAGAAAAGCCTCTGTGGTAAGCGGGCTTTTTACCCTCTAAAGGAGGGATTGCATCTCTCTGGTGTGTGCCGAGAGAAAATCCGGCTTTGTGTTCCAAACCAGCCTCTAATCTAAACTGACAAAACAAGTCGGAGGGGCTAAATTACTTCTCCCAGGATTTTGTTGATTGTCTTGTCGTCTGTCTGTCTATCTGTTTAAAATGCTTGTTCTGTGTTAACCTGGCTGTGCTTGCGTCGTTCAGTGCGCTTGCATCCAAAGTGCGCCTGCTTTCTGAGATCACAATAAAATGGGTTACATGAGTTGGGGGGAGCTCTGATCGTACTCCTGCCTTTCCTACCTCTGGCAGCTGTTTACTTAAAAGCTCAGCAGGTCCTGACCCTGCAGGGCTGCTCCATAGAGCTGAAACTGCTGCTGTTGTGTGAAGCTGTATCTGCTATGGAGACTGAGGCGGAGCCTGTAACAGATCCAGATAAAGGAGCAGGCCGAGCTGCCGCGCCCCCAACCTTAAAACAAACTCCATTTAGATCAGTTTGCTAAAAGTAATGTTTGAGTTTCACCTCCCCACCTGGGGTGATTTGTCAACAGATGTTAACTTTGTTTACTTCGGAAGAGAGAAAAACTTTTTAAGGGTGACTGAGAAACAAATGAGATTAAACATGTGAAAAATCATCAGACTTTTGAAAGGGCTTCTTTCTGCAGCTGGTCATCCCATTGACCTACGTAAGGGGACAGAGGTGTCACAAGCTGCAGAAATTTAAAAAAAATATTACAGGGATAAACAACCAAAATAAATTAACAAATTGCTAATAATGAGTTTTTGTTTATATGCCTGTTGAATTTGAAAGTACAGGATGAAATCTGCCTGCCGCTTGCAGAGTCACTCCTGTCTGGGGTGAAAAACCCACCCCAATTCTCTTTAAGGAAACAAATGATCTTGTAATGGGAAAAGCTGATATAAAGTTAAAAAGGATAGCTATTGTGCCTAATGTGATTGATGGTAATTGTCAAGGTAAGATGTAAGTTTTTGCATGTGCCATGGATCTCTGGGTCTTTGAACAAAGAGAATGTATAACAGTTGATTTTGTTACCTATAGCTAAACCTTCCTTTGTTAAATATAAAGACCTCATGAGAAGACAAGATCCTCAGTATAACACTACACAAAGAAATTTATTTTACACAAGAAATAAGTAAAACGGGTCTATATGTTGTATAAAAATAAATAATGTTTTGAAGGCCTAATTGATACTGGGGTAAATATGTCTGTACTTGCATTAGAACTTTGTTATTCCAAAAAAAAAGAAATCAGGTAATGGAGTTTATTACAAGACTTAAGAGATGTTAATGCTTGCTCATTTCCTGTAGGGGCACTACAACTGGAATTGCTAACCAACTACAGCTCCTAATGACTGGTTTAAATTGTTATAATTTCTTTAGATATATCTTTGCAATGTGAAGTCTTAAAAAAAGGATTCCACAGTGCTATTAAAAAGAGGAAAAAGTCTACATAAGTGATATTAACCTAAAATATAGTAAGTCTTAAGAGAGAAAATACAGAAACATTTGAAAGGTCTGAGTATGTGATAATATATGTAAAGGTGGTGTCTAAGCTGGAAGCTTCAGGAAGGACATAAAAGTTGGTGGTATTTTTTAAGATGGAATAAAATACGAAAATATATTAATTACAGGAAAAAGGTTTTTATTTTTCCAAGTTATTTTTATAAGAGATCTCTGACTTATAGTTCAAAGTGGTCAAAACATATTTGAGTGCATGCTGAATTTATAAACAAACTGTTTTGTGTATGTGTTTGTGTTTGTTTGTCTCTGTCCAATCTGTAAACAGCTGTTTTATTTGAGCTCAACAAATTTTCTTCTTTCATAGTTTTTGATTTTTGAGACGTGTCTGCCATCTAATTTGGTTTATAGATTAAAGAGTTGCTTCTGCCAAGTTGCTGGCTAATCAAAATCATGTTAAAATTGGTTTTATAAATGTCATATGTGTCTAACTATGAATGGATGTTCATAGGACATACAAAGGTGGGTTAAGGTAATTAAATGAAAACCCCTTAGGGTGGAGAGAGATTATGATGCAGGACTCCAATTGATAACCAGTTTTTGTTCATTAATAAGGAGCCTCAATAATCTCCATAGCCGTATGGGAGACACCTTAATAAATATTGTGCAAAATATATTATTGTGATGTTTACATTGGTTAATGCTAAAAAGTTAAATTTTCAAAAATAAGACAGTAAGGTTTGTTTTCTGATTAAAAGATGCTATTGGTACCAAACTAAATTTAAAAAAAAAATAATAGCAATTTGTTATTGCTAATTTCATGGTATATTAAGTGTATTGATGCCTACAAAAGGCACAGTATTCTAAGATGTAAAACCAAAATTGTTTATATAATGTTAGAAATCTGCCTTTCTCTTGAGTTCCAGATATTTGTAATAAGGAGTTCATGTCAGGCCAACATGAGGTCATTACTCAAACGATAATTTTTTTAACAAAAATATATGTAATGTAAACAGCCCAGACAATGTTATAAATTTCTTAAAAGATATCCTGTTTTCAAAAGGTTGGATAAAACTTTGTATGTATTACGTGGAAATGATAACTAAGAGGGCTATTTTATTGGGCTGTAAAAATGTTATCATGCTTGTTATATAACAATGCTATGTATGATTTTTTTGACTTCCAGTTTTCTTTGTAAAGCTATATAACTGTTGTTCTGTTAACATTCCACAGGGAGTCAACTACTAGAACATCCATGATTGAAAAAAAAAATAACAGTTCTGACTGTCTATTTCAAGGTACTTATAATGTAATGTCATTAATCTTCTCTGCTGGATGTCTAACAACTGAGATTTGGAGACCAAAAATTAAAAAGACAAATTGGGCTTAAAGGACACCAGTATTTTGGCCAAGCCCCCTGAGGTCAAAATAACACCCAGGATATAAGGGAACCTCTGCTGCAACATCATAACTCGGTTGAGTCCCTGACCTGATCAAGGAGAGTATGGGACCACAGAGGAAAATGACTGTATGGTGTATAGTGTGCCTAAGGAGAGTCACCAGGAGAAAAGGTCTCTCATGCTTTCACAGAAAGCAACTTGGTCGAGCAAAGGCCATGACTCATCCTGATGGCTGACACTGACAGAAGTACTGAGCAGTACTGTACATAGTTCCAAGGTAAATCCTGAGGAGAGTTAACTGACCTTGGTAGATAACAAGACATTAATTTTAATCAGTACAGGTCTCACTTTAACTTGGTCTTAAACAACCAACAGAAAAGTATGACAAGATATTAATAGGTAGAAAATTAATTAATAAATAAGGTATACCAGTACAGTTAGGAACATGGAGGCAAGGGTATGTTTGTGTATTACAGGTTATAAAGCACCTCTATGGATGCCATCCTGGAACATGGGGCCATTAAAAAAAAAAAAAGGAGATCTTCGAGCTCATGGTAAAGTCTGCTGCCAACAGATCTGTCATGGATCCTACAATGGACTGATTATATTAACATGGTTGTATCTCTTACTTCTGTTCTGACAATGCTAGTCATATTTTAGTTGCAGCAATGGGAAAGACCTCCAGTCTAACGAATCAAGAAAAACACTGCTGCAGCTACACCCCAAGCACCTTCGGATGGACTCTATTCGACTTAGCCAGGCTGTACTTGATTCTCTATGCCTTCCTTGTGCCCAACAAGCTATGGCGTCCATCGTTCTGATATAACATAGAAAACCTCAATTTTGGAGAACTCCACTCTATGTCAAGTAGAGCCCAGGCCGCCGTCATATGACATACTTTGTATTTCTTTTTTTTTTTTTGTGGTACTAGGGATCGAACTCAGGACCTTGTGCTTGCCAGGCAAACACTTATTCCACTGAGCTATATCCCCCATACTTTGTATTTCTTAAAGAAAAAAAAAATATGTCATAGAGGGGGGAATGTAATTAAATTAAAATTAATTAAAAGTCCATTTGTTCTGAATGAGTCTTTGGATTCCCTGCGGAGTTTGACCCGATTTCTGATTTTTGCCGCAACAGAGGCAGGCAGGTGTTGGGGCTCGCAGCAGCGGAACACCTGCCAAGGATGGGAGGGGAGGAGGGCAGGTGTGCCTGGCGGGAAGCCCAGCTGGGACAGACAGGGAGTGCTGACAAGTCCTGGAGCTAGAAGTCACCTGGCCTGATCAACACGTGTGCTGCATTTAGAAAGCTGGAAAGGTAGGCAGGGAGTGGGTCCAGGTCAGGGCGGCCTCGGGGATGTCTCCTCTCTCAAGTTTACACTCCATCTGAGGGTGACCAAGGGGCTGTCAAGTGAGGGGAAGGGACCTCCTGCTCAGCAGTGGCATGCTCAGAGGGGGATGAAATGTCGCTGGGCCACTTTGGAGAAGGCCAAGCTGAATGTGCTTGGATCAGGTGCAATGTTGTTGCTGCAGTGAAGCCCAACCAGGACCGATGGGAGGAAGAGGAGGACTGCCAGGACAGTCTGGAGGCAGAGCTCGCCGGACTCCTGGCTGCTCGTAGGTGGAGGAGGATGAGAGGGAGGAAGCAGCTGATCTTCAGCCGCCAGCTTGGGCACTGTGGCCGTCCAGGCCGGGCGGGCAGGCCAGGAGCTTCAGGACAAAGGGAGCAGATAACGGGGAACCCTGAGCACCAGGGCCCTGCGGACGCCTGGGTAGAGGTGGGGAGGCGGCCACTGTGCAGACACATCTGGAGCTCTGGAGGGAGCCCCGGGCTGGGGTAGACCGGAGTGTGCTCCAGGGCGTGTGCCCGGGAAGGGGGCACACTGGAAGGAGCACGCCAGCCTGGCCTCAGCAGCGCGAGTTCATGCCGCCAGCAGTCTCCAGCTAGACGCGCGCCCTGTGGAGGCTGTGGGAACAGAGATGAGCCAAAAGGGAACCGGAGCCATTTGTTTAGAGTTTGCCGTAGCAGTCTTGTCTGTAAAACTTGCATTTTGGCAGAGATAATAAGAGACTCAATCCATTTTCATCACCATAACAGAATATCTGAGGCTGGGTGATTTATAAGACCAAGGGGTTGTTCTGATTCACAGTTCTGGAGTCCAGGGAGCCCAGGATAGAGCGGACTGATCTGCAGAGGAAGTCATGCTGCTTTAGCATGTGACAGAAGCGAGAAGGCGAGGGTGTCCCTGGTCTCTATCACCACTACAAATGCCTGAGGCAGGTAGTCAACTTAGGAACAGGAGCACTTTACTCTGGCTCCCTGCTTTGAAGATCTGGTCACTGGGCAAATGCCCGCTTAATCCCCCAAGAAAAACAAGCCTCTTTGCTAACCAGGGCTCCATTTCAAGCAAGACACCTGTCTAACCAGCCTCATAGACAGGCAGGGCCCAGCCATTGCGGCAAAACAGAATACAGGATGGAACTGGGCAAAACTGGTTTTGGTCATGCAGGACACCATACTGACCATTATTCATCCCAGACTCATTATCCTGTTGTAATCCATTGCCTTCGTAAAATTTCCCCCCACTAGTGTGACCTTAGTCTGGCCCACTTGCCCTCCAAACTAAAAGCAGCCCGAATAAGTAGTGAAGGAAGGCATTTCCCTGTCTCAGTCTCACGCCTTCCTGCAGAAAAATCATAAGGAATTCCTGTGCTGGTTAATGTTGATTATCCAGTGAGACGCCTAGGACAATAGTAAAACACACCCCTGAGCGTGCCGAGGTGTTGTGGGAGCCTGACCAGGGGCACTATATCTGGTCCCTGACCTCTCTCCCCCTGGTTTTTCCGGGGCTTCTGCTTTCTAGCTGCCTCGAGTTGAGGAGCTTTCTACAGTGAAGTTTCTGCCTTGCATCCAACTAACCACAGACTGACGCTTCTGAAACTGAGCCAAAACAAACATTTCTTCCCTTAGATTGTAGAGGTCAAACCAGGCATGGTGGCACATGCCTGTAATCCCAGCACTCGGAAGGCTGAGGCAGGAGGACTGCTATGAGTTGAGACCAGCCTGGGCTACAAAGTGAGCTCAAGCCCAGCCTGAACTGCATAGTGAGACCCTGTCTTAAAAAAGACAAAAGAAAAAAAAAAGTATATGTCAGATATCAGATATTTGGTGCCTGCAATGGAAAGCTGACCAATACAGTACTTCAGTTCATGATCTAAAATTGTTTCCTTTTTCTTTCTTAAAAGAATTCTTAGCTTTTTGAGGAATTATAAAGTCAATTTACACTTCTCTTATTCTTTGGCCAAGGATAAACTTTCTTTCACAGGTCAGTTGGTTCCCAGTCTCGTGATTAGCTCCCCTTTTTCAAGAGGGCAAAAAGATCCAGCCTTGGATCAAGAATTCATAATACTTTCAGTGCATGGTTGGGTGATTTGTTGCTTTGGGGGCCTGTGGCGAGGCAGTACATCATGGGGGAAGTGAGATGGAGGAATCTGCTCACCGTATGGTGGCTGCAAAGCAAAGCAAAAGAAAGAAGGGGGCTGAGGTATTCACACCCTCTTCAAGGGCACATCTCCCGGGATGAAACTTCCTTTCACTCAGGCCCGCCTCTACATAGCTCTGTCACCTCCCGACAGTGCTGTGAGGGGGGGAACTAGCCTTTAACACGTGGGGCCTTGAGGGACATTTGAAATACAAACCATAGCAAAGAGAATGACGTGTGTGGGATGTAAGACAGAAGAAGGAGTTGAATGCCTGAGAGAGCTAACTCCTTCCTGTGAGAAAGACACTAACACATTCGTGAAGGCCTCCCTGCCATGACCCCAAACACTAGGCCTCCACCCCAACACTGCGGTGTTGAGGAACCCAGGTTTAAATACATGCAGCTCATAACACCAAGACAGGCAGAGAGATGGAAAAGCTTCGTAGTGGAAAAGGGCAGTTTCCAGGTGTGCCCTGCTGGGGAGGCTGTTGAAAGAGGGAAGCTGCAGGGAGCTGAGTTAGCTTTTCCTTGCTACAACCACACGCCTGAGAACAAGTTAAAGGAGACAAGGCTTACTTGGTTAGTGGTCTTGGCCCCGGACTGACTGGCTGTATTATCCTTTCCGGCCTGTGGCAGAGCCGAAACATCAGGGTGGAGGAAAGTGCTGACTTTCCAGTGGCCAGGAAGCAGAGACAGAAGGAAAGAACAAGAGCCAGAGAAGAACGGGCCAGATGTAGTCTCCGGGGTCCCCTAGGAGCCACTTCCTTCAACTAGGCCCCTCCTCCCAACCCCTTCAGCCGTGAACTGATCCGCTCATTGGTCAATGCATTTATTCATCTACTGGTGAAGCTACCACCCATTATCTAAGCTTCAGGATCTGATCATTTCCCAAAGCCCATCAGCTGCCCCTTGGGAACATTTTAGATCCAAGCCATGACGTGGGCTGACTATACGCGGGCATGCTGTGCAACTGGTTTGCCTCTTTCTGATTGGTCTTGTTAGAAATGAGGACAGAAACATTGAGAAGCTGTTGGTTATTAATCAAGTCCTTACCTTGAGGAGCAGTTGTCACAGGGTTTCTAAACTGGCTTGCTGCTAGGTAGTGATCTGACTTTCCACAAGTCTGACTTAGACACAGCAGATTCTCCTCCTGGGCAGATTAGTATAATTAGTGGGATGGTTTCCTGTGCTGGTTGCTGCAGATTGCAGGTCAGTGGAATTCTATTCAGACAGTCGAAGCCTTCATGAGGTTTACATTCAGAGAGGTGAGACAGGCATTAAACAAGCAGACAAATGCATTATCAAGATTCTTTCAGGTCGGGGCTGGAGGTACAGCTCAGTGGGCTAAGTGCTTGCCGCTGAGCACTAGGGCCCAGAGTTCGATCCCCGGTCCCGGAAAAAAAAAAAAAAAAAAAAAAAAAAGATTCTTTCAGGCAGCACTGAGTGTCTCTGGAAAAAAAAAAAAAAAAGAAGTTGCTAGGAATGGGAGCATGTCTGTAATCCCAGAACTTTGGGAGACTTAGGCAGGAGGATTGCAAACTCAAGCTCAGCTTGGGAAAATTAGCAATTTCGTGAGACCCTGTCTCACAATGAAAAATTAAAAAGGGTGTCTTTTTTTTTTTTTTTCCGGTACCAGGGATCGAACTCAGGACCTTGCGCTTGTCAGGCAAGCGCTTATGCCACTGAGCTATACCCCCAGCCCCAAAAAGGGTTAAGAATGTTAGCTCCCTGTGAAGTCCCTGAGTTTGGTCACCAGTACCACAAAAGGAAGAGAGAGAGCTAGAGAGAGAGAGGGAGAGAGAGAGAGAAACAGTTGATAGAACAGTGTTATAACATGAAATATAAAGCTAGGCATGGTGGCACAGGCCTATAATCCCAGCACTTTGGAGATTGCGGCAGGAGATTGTTGCCAGTTCACGACCAGCCTGGGCTACAAAATGAGCTCAAAGCTAGCCTGAAGTGCGTAGTGAGACCGTTTCAAAAGAGACAAAAAAAAAACCCAAAAACCCAAAAATGAACAAAACCCCCCAATAACACGAAATATATATTGTCTTCCTCTTGCTTCATGACATACAGATCTTAGACTTGTGACTGAGGAAAAACCTGTATAATTCTCCAGCTCCACCTGCTTTTAGTTGACTTTAAAAATCACTAACTGTGGGTGTCATTCAGATGAACGTTACATTATTATGTCTCCACTCGTGGTTGTATGTGACCCTGCTGACTGGAACTGCCTACTGGGTTAGACAGTTGATACTTTCTCCTCCTGTTTTCCAGGGAAGGATGCCTTTTTTTTATCTTAATGATTAACTGCGAAGTTAACTATTTCTGAGAAAAAAATAAAAACACACAAGTTATAAAATTTACTAAACAGAAACTTTTCTCTAGATCCACAGAACTCAGGGTATCTACTGATCTTCAGATGACATCAAAGTGTGGGCTAAGGTTTCGATAATATTATTACTATTATTATTATTATATTATTATTATTATTATTGTCTTCTTGAGACAGGGTCTTGCTGTGCAGTCCAGGCTGGCCTTGAGTTCACTTTGTAGCCCCTGGAGGTGTCAGGGCCTTGAACTAGCAATGATCCTCCTGCCTCAGCCTCCTGAGTGCTGGGATTACAGGCATGCACCACCATGCTGCTGGTAATATTATTCTTTAATTAAAGGTGGCATCCAGGTATGATGCGACATCCCTTTGATCCCAGCACTCTGGCAGGCTGAAGCAGGAGGATTATAAATTCAAGCCTACCCTGAACAATTTATGAATTGGTGAGATCCTGTCTCAAAAAAAAAAGATTAAAAAAGGCTGGGGATGTTGCTCAGCGCAAAGGCCCTGGGTTGGGTTCAATCCCAGTGCTGGGAAAAAAGAAAATCATCAGGACTGACCTAGGAGAATAAAGTTAATTTTTGTCTAAAGGACATTTCAGCAGAAAGGAAAAGAAAATAGAGCATTGGGTTGTATTTTAGAGCCAGAGAAGAAGGAGTCAGATACAGACCCCGGGGTCTGGGGCCATAGCTCAGTGGCACAGCACCTGCCTGGCGAGCACAAGGTCATGAGTTTGATTCCTGGTACAAAAAAAGAAATACAGCGTGAAAACCCCTTTCAGCACATAGCTTTCCTATCCGTCGCTGCCCCTCAGCACTCCTTTCCCTTCCTATAAAAGCCCTTCGAACCCAAGTTCCCTAAGACAGAATTTAAGCACAGCGGCTCCTTCATCTTCTCAGGACCAGGATGAACCTGACTTCCTTCTCACCAACTCTTGTCTCCTGAGTATGGGCTTTCAAGGAGGCAGCAAAAGGACTAACAGATTCGCAAGGGTGACAAGTGTCGTCTGTGTACTAGTGAGGATCCGATGAATGGCAGCCCCTAGGTGCTGCACGAAGACCAAACCAAGCAGGATAGAGGGTTGCGACTCTCAGCCCTAATCGCCAATTTCTGAAGAAGGCAGAGGAGCCTAAGCTTAAACTCATCACCAATACCCAAGGATGGGCCAAGCATGGCTATGTACGGAAGCTTCCAAAAAACACGAGGACGGAGTCTGAAGGCTGTCTGGACGGTTGCAAGGGGAAGCTCCGGAGGAGGCACCCCCAGGGAGGGCAAGGAAGCCGCGCTCTCCCCGTGCACCGAGCCCGGTGCTCGTACCCTTTGTGAATCCTTTATCATAGACGGGTGAGTGTAAGTAAAGCATCCCTCCGAGCCCGGTGAGCTGTTCTAACAAATGAATTGAATATGTGGAGGGCGTCAGGGAACCTTGATTTATTGACAGAGAGTCAGAAGCATAGACCACAAACTGAGCCTCCCAACTGGCATTGGACACTGGGGACACTCTATGAAATGGAGCCCTCAAGCTGTGTCAGGTCCTTACATTCAAGAATGGGTTGTAGCCAGGCATGGTTGTGCACTACTGTAATCCCAGCACTCATGAGGCTGAGGCAGGAGGATTGTTGCAAGTTTGAGACCGGCCCGGGCTACCAAGTGAGCTCAAGGCCAGTCTGAACTGCATGGAGAGACCCTGTCTCCAAAAGACAAATAAAAAAGAAAGAAAAGAACAGAACAGATAGGAGTTGAGTTCAATTGCGGGCTATCAGACAGTGTCTCCTGCAGAATTGGTTGCTGCTTGAGAGAGATCCCCACATATTTTTGGTGACTGTGACCGTGTAAGACATGAAACACATCTTGTTTTGTTGTGTATCTCTACAGACAGAGAAAGGATCGAGGTCTGAATGATGAAAGGGCCACTTGAGAAAGATCTGGGAGGTGAGAGGATGCTCTCGGTGTAGGAGCTCTCTAAGCTAGGCTGAGCTTGGCCTATGTGGTGGGCGGCAAGGAGGTCATGGTAGACTCGCTGGGAGTGGAGGTGGATGTGCAGTGCTAAGAGATGACATCAGGCCACCTCATTAGGACCTCAGAGGCTGCAGAAGATCAAGAAATGTGAAGAATGCAGAGATTTCATGTAAGAATGGTTTGGGAATTGCCTTTTGCAGAATTCCTTTTTCTCCCTTGCCCAGGATCTTAATTCCAAAGAAAAGCTACACCTAAATGATCAAGTTATCAAGTTGTTAACTGCTAAATAATGTGTGTGTGTGTTATTGCTGATGGAACCTAGGGCTTTACCACTGAGTTATATCCCTTTTTAATTTTTTTTTTAATTTTTGAGAAAGAATCTTGCTAAATCACTAAATTGCCCAGCACAGGCTAGAATTTGTAATTCTCCTGCTTCAGCCTCCCAGAGGGCTGAGATCACAGGTGTGTACCACCACACCCAGCTTAAATAGTCTTTCTTTAAATTTATAAGAATGTAGAACATCTGGTCACCTTTAGATAACATCAGAATTATTAATTCTGTTCTTCTTTGATGTTGTTAAATTTTTTAGATGCTGTCTTGCTGTATAGTCCAGGCTGGTCTTGAACTTACTGACAAGGCCTAAATTGACTTTGAATTTGTGATCCTCCTGCCTCAGCCTCTCAACTACTGAGATCATGGGTGTTTGTAGCCATACCTGCCCCCCTTTATTCTTTAGTTGCAGAAAAGTACTTATCTAAAAAATTACAGGAACTTGCCGGGTGTGGTGGCGCATGTCTGTAATCCCAGCACTCGGGAGGCTGAGGCAGGAGGATCGCTGTGAGTTCTAGGCCAGCCTGAACTGCAAAGCGAGACCCTATCTCAAAATAAGACAAAAAAAAAAAAAAAGGAACCAGCCCCAAGGAAGCCAAGGTCAATTGTGATAGTCTGGTTTGGGCACAAAAGAAAAAGAAAAAGACACAGGCTCTGGATGCTGAAGACCCCACCTAGCACCTAGTCTTCCTGCCCACTGGCCCCTCACTTCCTCTCCCTCCTTACCTGAGTCCCCTTAAATGGCCATTTTTGGAGAAACAGGGACAAGAACCCTCACATCTTCTCAGTGCACTGGCCCTTCCCACCAGCTCTTACCTCTCCAGTACGGAGTTGGCTTTTGAGCAGTGAGCAATTAGACTTGGGTCTAGTAATATTACTTTAATTTTCACAGCTACTCTAAAAGATTGGAACTCTTGTTGTCATCTCTGCCCCATAATATAGTTGAGGAAACTGAGTCACAGAAAGGTTAAACGATCAGTCCAAAGTCACAGAGCTAGATAGCAGCAGTGTAGAACTGACCATAAAAATCTAGGCCAGGAGTCTTTAAACTAAGGTCCAGTTTTATAAATAAAGTTTTATTGGAACACAGCCATGCTCACTTGTTAGCATACTGTCTAGAGCTTCTTTCATGCAACAGCTGGCAGAGGTGAGTAGTTGCAACAGAACACAGTTGGTGCACAACTGTTTGGTCCTTTACAGAAAGTTTACTGACTCTGATCTAGGCAGCCTGACTGCAGAGTTGGCACCTTGCCCACTACACGAGGACTTGTCTAGGGGTGATGATAGATTCAGGTGTGTTTTTATCCTCCAATGGGACACGGCTTTTCGTGGGAAGGAGCATGGCTCTATTTAGGTATAATTTTTTTTCGTGGTACTGAGAATTGAACCTAGGGGCTTTGAACTAATTGAACCTTTGGGCTTTTGGACTCCAGTCCTTGTAAAACTTTTTTAAAAAATCTTTTTGAGGCAGAAGCTGGGCATGGTGGCGCATGCCTGTAATCCCAGCACTCGGGAGGCTGAGGCAGGAGGATCATTGCTAGTTTGAGGCCAGCCTGGGTTACAAAGTGAGCTCAAGGCCAGCCTGAACTGCATGGCAAGATCCTGTCTCAAAAAGACCAGAGAGGGTCTTGCTATGCAGTTCAGGCTGTCCTCGAACTCCCGTGATCCTCCTGCCTTAGCCTCCCAAATGCTGGGATCACAGGCGTGCACTACCACGCCTGGCAAAACATTTTTATCTTGAGATAGTGTCTCACTAAATTATGCTTGGGCTAGGCTCAAATTTAACACTCCTTCTGCTTCAACCTCCAAGTACTGGGATTACAGATGTGCACCACCACACCTGGCTCAGTTTTTTATTTTGTTTGAAACAGAGTCTCACTATGTTCCCCAGGTGGACCTTTAATGTGCAATCCTTCTGCCTTGGCCTCCTAAGTAGTTGTATAATTGTTTATACTAAAGTTTTTGGATTTTTATTAATGAACATTTACTACTAAATAGTAAGGTAAAAGCTAAAATGTGACTCAAGAGACGGTGAAGCAGTATATCTTTACCACCTTGGGTCAGGCAACAGCTTCTTGGAGATGACAGCAAAGCACAAATGACAAAAGAAAAATAGATCAAACTCTTCGCATGAGTCCCCGGTTTGGTTCCTAGGCACTGCAGGAAGAGAGAAGAGGAGGGAGAGACAGAGAGAGGTGTCTGGGCCTTTTGCCTAGAAATACGGATTTAAATCAGGATTTTAAATTGCCTGCAGTGGGGCCCGTCTATCTCTTTGCAAAGGCCTGTAGTGGATTCCGAGTGCAGCCGCTCCTGCCTCCCTTGAGGAATTTTGTATTCTCATCCCTGGAGCACCCCCTGCAGAGTGAGCAAGGAGGGCAAATGGTGAGCTGCTCTCAGCCTACAAGTGAACTCACTTAACCTGATCCTGCACCAAACTGGAAGCTGTTGAATGTAAACAGGGCCACAGAGCAGGGCACTTTTAGCAGAGCAGACTGAAGTCTCTTCCTTACTCAGTATTCCTGCTTTGGTTTCATGAGCCTTGGATGCAAGGAACACTACTTCTTGTCAGAACTATGGAGTAAAATCATAAGGACCGCTTGCTGGTGAAGTAGGAGCTCCCATGAGCCTCATATAAGGCATAAGAAGTAGTCTGATGGTGACATCAGAGTCCTTTTTTAGTTTTTGAGAAAGAGAGTGGGCTGTAAATGCAATCCTCCTGCCTCAGCCTTCCAGAATGCTGGGATTATAAGCAGGTGCCACCACATTCAGCTCCAAAATATTTTTTTAAAGGAATAGATTAAGAAAGAAAAATATATGGGATAGAGAAATACGGAATAGAAAATAAATACAAAAGTAAACCGTGCTGGGCTTGGTGGCACATGCTTGGTGGTACCTGTAATCCTAGCACTCAGGAGGCTGAGACAGGAAGATCACCTCTAGTTCAAGGCCAGCCTAGTCTACTAGTGAGTTCAAGCTTAGTCTGAACTACACAGCAAGATGTCTAAAAAAAAAAAAAGTAAGTTGTTTTGGCTGTTGCCTAACCACAATGAATTAGTCCAAAGGCTGATAGAAATCTTGCCAGCAAAGAACAGCTTCAGGAAGTTTCTGCTGGAAAGAAGGACTGTATTGGCTATTGGACTCCAGAAGATATGTGTTATGGCTTGGCAGAAGGTTTATCTCCATGTTGCTTATGTCCAGAGACTTTGCCTGAGACTAAGGGCAGTCCATTTTCTAGTCGTCTCTCTGAGATGAGATACATTCTAGGAATTAGAATATAGTGGTACATCCCAATAATATTTAACCCAAATAGAGTATATTGTCTAACAATGCATTTCTTAGAACATTTACCTATTTTAAGTAATTCCTAACTATAAGTTGTAAGAGGAGCCAGGGAAGGCACAGGCCAGGAGGGAAACTGGAGGATCAGAGGACACTCTGGCTAGGCCATCTGAGTGGACAAGCGTGTTCAGCCGCAAAGACAGGTCAGGGGAAGGCTCCATGGCAAGCTGTGCATCCACATAGCTACTGAAGCAGGCTCCTGGTGTGAGGCCCGGGCGGCTGCTGGGTGGCAGGCTCAGCCACTGGGGGAAGAGCTGGATGCCAGCAGAAGAGAGCAAGGAAAAGCTGGTACCTGCACGCATCTCTCCGTCTGTTTTGACGTCTAACTTCAATGACTTTGGCTGACTGTATATCACTTGTACCTGCTTGCTTCCGCCAAATCTAAATTGGAAAACTAGGAACCACTATTTCCAACTCTACCAGGCTGACACAGTACAAACCATGAGCTAGGCATGGTGGTGCACACCTGTAATCCCAGCACTTGGGAGGCTGAGGCAGGAGGATCGTGGTGAGCTCGAGATCAGCCTGGGCTACAAAGTGAGCTCTAGGCAAGCCTGAACTGCATAGCGAGACCCTGTCTCAAAGAGACCAAAAACTCAAAAAGAACCATGACAGCCCTAACTGCTTCTCTTACCTCTGGGAAGGTTCATTTGGGATCAACTTGACTGGGCCACAGGCTGCCTAGCTGCCTAGTTAGGCTGCCTCATTGGTGGTGAGGCAGTTTCCAGAGGACGTTAGCATGAGAATGAGTGCACTGAGCAAAGCGGTTTGTTTTCCCCAACCTGTGCAAATCCAATCCACTAAGGGCCTGAATAGAACCAAAGGGAAGAAGGGCGTGTTAGCCAGTTTTCCATCCCCGAGATCCAATACTTGACACCATTTAAAGGGGGAGAAGTTTAACTTAGCTCACTGTTTGGAGGGGTTCAGTATGGTTGCCTGGCTCTGAGGAGAGACCGCACAGTGGAGCAAAAGCACTCAGCTCATGGTGACCGGGAACACAGCAGGGGATCAGCATCAGAGAAAACCAGGGAGGCCCAAATGCAGCCACCAAGGCCACACCGCCCCCTTGACTGGCCCAAACACACCTAGGAGTGGGTTATATTAATCTACTCTGCAATTTTTCTTTTCTTTTTTTTTTGAGACAAGGTCTCACTTTGGAGTTCAGGCTGGCGTTGAGCATACTATGTAGCTCAGGCTGGCCTCAAGTTCATGGCGATTCTCCCGCCTCAGCCTCCCAAGTGCTGGGACTACAGGCACATGCCACCTGGCCCAGCTTTCAGCAATTCTTAATCCAGTGTATCTGACACATGAGGATTAATGGTCACGAAGGGTTATGTCCATCCTCCAGTCCTTGGACTACAACTCACATGGTCAGTGTTTCTGGTTCCCAGGGTTCGGATTTGCTCTGGATTTATACCAGGACTCCCCCAGCTGCTCAGGCCTTTGGGCTGGAACTAGATCCACATGGCTTCCTTTCCCTTCCTGGGTTCTTAGCACGCGGTGAGGTGGCTTCGTCTCTGTACCCACACGAGCTCCTTCCTGCCCCTACCTGCCTACCTGCCACGTGGTTCAGTTTCTCTGGAGAAAGCCATCACCCCCTCTTCCCTACTGTGCTCTTCTTACTTGCTGCTCTTGTCTGGGTTTTGCTTTTTGTTATTTCAAGACAGGGTCTTGCTATGTAGCCCAGATTGGCCTTGGAGGCGTGGCCCTTCTGTGTTGCCCTCTCTAGGGCGGGGATTACAAGTGTTTGCCACCACGCCCAGCTTCATTATTTATTTTCTCTTAAAGGAAGATTTATTTTGATTCACTGTCTCAAGGTTTTGGTCCACGTCACTTGATACTGTCATTTCGGGCCCATGGGAAAGCTGAATGTCCCAGCATGGAGCACATTCTGCTCACCCCATAGCATCTGGGAACGGAAAGCAAGCGAGAGCCCTTGGTCTTTGCTCAGATCCCAGAAAGAGTTCTTTCCCGCTTTAGGAACCCTCTCCTTTTGCTGCAACACAGTTGCCCTTCTCCAGTGGCTCTCCCAGCTCCTCTCCCTCACCCTCTAGGGCTTAAGGTCACTTTATCTGGACTATGACTGACACCTCTGCTGTGCGTCTCTCAGGTTTGCAGCTTGGGGTCATAGACACGGAGGAGATGAGTCTTGGTAACTTGCCTGCAGCATCTCTTTCTTGTGCCAATTCTGAGGCTCTGCAAGACCAGGAGTTATGTGAGCCCTAGAGACTTACTTAGGAGAGGAATGAACATAGTCATTTTCAAGGCCAAGATAGTCTTCGTTTTTTTCTTTGTGTTTTTGAGACAGGGTCTCACTATGCAGTTCAGGCTGGCCTTGAGCTCACTTTGTAGCCCAGCCTGGTCTCAAACTCTCAATGCTCCTCCCGCCTCAGCCTCCGGAGTGCTGGGATTACAGGCGTGTGCCATTGTTATAGACAGCTGAGTTAGATAAAAATATTATAGGCAGTCAGACAGGGCCGGGCCCTGGGAGGAGCCAACAGACCTGTGGGCCAGACCTTAAGACAAAGGGTGCTAAACAAATGCACCCACTCACTTCCCTAGGTGTAAACATCAGGGATTGATGTTCTAAAAAAGTAACAACCACCTTCTAAAAAGCCAGGAAGAGTTGCTAGCCCGACCCCCACAGGAAAAGCCCCTGATCTGTATTCAGGCCCGCTTGCTTCCCCATTTAATCCCAGTCCACTCAGTCTTACCTGAACAATTATACCTGTAATCTTATTGGCTGACCATAGTTTTGTCCATTTCCCCTACCTTGGACCCGCCTCACCTCATGGTTTTTCTCTATGAAAGTCCCTGGAAAAGACAGTTGGGGGGGGCAACCCACTCGGGCCCCCCTTCTGTCCCTCTCTTGGACAGAAGCTTTCTTTCTCTCAATAAATATATTCTGCTCTTAACCTCTGTTGTTCCTAAAATTCATTCTTCGGTTTTAGAGAACACGAACTCGTCTGATATCAGTCAGGTTGGGAGACTTATTTTCCTGTATCACCATCATGCCCAGCTCCAATATAGTCTTTTATTTATTTATTTTCAGCGGTGCGGATTGAATCAAGGCCCACTCTAAACCTGAGCTACATCCTTAGCCCTTTTATTTTTTATTTTGAGATTGGGTCTTGCTAAATGAGGCTGTTCTCAAATTTTTGATCCTCCTGCCTCAGCCTCCCTCAGTGCTGAGATTACAGGCATGCACTACCACACCCAAATAGTGATGTAACATTTTGAAGAAAAAAAATCATCAAATACATGGCTTTATTTTGTTTGATAATTTATAGTCTACATATAACAAAACAAACCAGTAAAATTTAAGATCTCTACCAGTAGGCAAAAATTAGGCTCACCACATATCAACCTGGCCTAGGTCCCCTTAGGCCTGGAAAAATCATTTAGAAGCAATTGCTAAAACTTTGTGGTGTAATTAAATAACCAGCTCTCAGGAGGAGTTTTAATGGCCAGCATGAGAGGTTAGGAAAGTTTCTATGCTTTAATAGGCCACATACTTCTCAGAGCTAGAGGCTTAATATTGGCATCATTTTCTCTGTGGGAGCGCTTTATCTGACTAGGTAGGCTTAAAAATATGTTTGGAGGGGCTGGAGTAGCTGAGAGGCGGCATACAGGCTCCGCATGGCCAGGCCCTAAGGTTTGAGGGCTGGGGCTATAGCTCAGCAGCACAAGCACCTGCCTGGCAAGGGCAAGGTCCTGAGTTCAATTCCCAGTACCAAAAACGAAAACAAAAACAAAGATAAGGCCCTAAGGTTTGATTCTCATTCTCTTCCTAAAAAAGTTCTGCAAACTTTCAAGAAAGATACCCCAACTGGCCATGGTGGGGCACACCAGTAATCCCAGCACTCAGGAGGTGGAGGCAGGAGGATCGTTGCAAGTTTGGGACCAGCTTGGGCTATAAGGTGAGCTCAAGGCCAGCCAGAACTGTATAGTGAGACCCTGTCTCAAAAAGACAAAAAAAGATACCCCAGGGAGTTACAGCTTCAGGGAGAGAAGAAATTTCTACTGCAATAAAGAGCTAATACGTACAAACAGGTTTGTGGGGTTCCTACATGTAGTACTTGCTTAGTAAAGATAGCTGCCAGCTCCCTTTCCACATTTATATAGTACCTCATTTTTTTTCTCATGATAAGTTTTTTCTACTGGTCTGTAGTGCAAACTGACCTCATACTTGTGGCAATCCTCCTGCCTCAGCCTCCCAAACACTGGGATTACAGGTGTGTGCCAACACACCTGGCGTCTAGCATTATTTTCTGCTAAGAACTGAAAGTGCCATCTAATTCAGGGTACTGGTTATGAAAATGTCCCTGCAAGAAATTTTTTTTTTTGTCTTTTTTGAGACAGGGTCTTACAACGCAGTTCAGGTTGGCCTTGAGCTCACTTTGTAGCCCAGGATGGTCTCAAACTCGCAATGATCCTCCTACCTCAGCCTGCCGAGTGCTGGGATTACAGTCATGTGCCACCATGCCTGGCCCCTACAAGAAATTAAGTAGGTAAATAAAGAAAATTTTTTTGGAGAAAGATAAAAATGAATACTTTTTTTAAAAAAGCTGCTGGGCCTCCCCTCTGTTCTACCTTGAAGCTTAGTTGAAACACTATAGCATGCTTTTTTTGTTCTTTTTCCCCAATGCTAGGAATTGAACCCAAGGTCTTGCGCATGCTAGGTAATCAGTCTATGCTGAGTTAGGTCCCTAGCCCCTTTTATTTTTTATTTTGAGAAAGGTTCTCACTAACTTGCCTGGTTTGGCCTTAAACTTACAATCCTCCTGCCTTAGCCTCCAACATAGCACTACCCCACCTGACTCTTGTTGACAGCAAAAAGTTATGAAAAGCATTGTACTCATGTCGCAAATACAGCTTTAGAGTAACTGTCTCTGTGCTTTGAGGGATGATACTGCCCCTCTTGCATGTGGTCCTCTGGGGACATCTTATCCCTTTGGCCATAGCTCTGTGTCCCTCTCGGTGATTAAAGCTCAATTCCTCTACTCTTTGCTTAAAAACTAGGGGGACTAAACCCAGCATGGGGGTCACACATGTGCACCTGTACTCCTAGCATTTTAGAGACTGAGGCAGGAGGCTCACAATTTCAAGTTCAGGCTTGGCTATTTATTTATTTATTTATTTACTTACGGCTTTTTGGCACAGGGTCTTGCTATGTAGTCTAGGCTGGCCTTAAACTCACTATATAGGTCATGCTGGGCTTAAATTCATGGCCATCTTCCTGCCTCAGCCTCCTGAGTGCTGGGACTACAGGCATGTGCTACCACACCCAGCACCAGCCTCAGCAACTTAGCAAGACTTTGTCTTGAAATTGGAAAATAAAAACCAAAAAAGTGATGGAGATGTAGCTCAGTGCAAAGGTCCTGGGTCCAATCCCCAGTACCATACACACAAGAAGAAAACCAGGAAGCCAGGCACAGTGGTGCACGCCTGTAGTCCCAGCATGTGGAGGCCGAGGCAGGAGGATCATTGCAAGTTCGAGACCAGCCTGGACTACAAAGTGAGCTCAAGGCCAGCTTGCACTGCATAGTGAGATCTTGTCTCAAAGACAAAAAGAAAAGAAAAGAAAAGAAAGAAAAGGAAAGAAAAGAAAAGAAAAGAAAAAGAAAAGAAAAGAAAAAAAAAAGAAAAGAACTAGGGTGGCAGGTGACTGTGTCTCTGGAACAGAATCATGAGATTTTGCTGAAGCAAACACAGATGTTCTGTTACTGTGCTCACCCTGTGAGGGGTCCCCAGCTTGCCTGCATACTGCAACCCATGCTTACCAACTGCACCACACTTTGAGCCTTCTAGCAGCCCACTACCTTCTCCTTGCTCTGTAGGGCACAGCTGTCCTGTACATTGGCAAAGGCCATTACCCATATGAAGTACAGAGATTATAAAGCTGGCAAATCTTGTGGCATAAATGCGGGACCCGCGGGTGGCTAATATTTGAGGGCAGTCCTCCCTCAGTAGCAAGAAGACAGCCAACATAGGTCTTTGGAGCAATGTAGTCTTTGGGTATTTATACTCAAATACTTTCACAAAGGAAGATTCCTGAGGCAGTGGCTGCGTGTGCACCCCTTCCTCTACCCCAACCCACAAGACTCGGTTTCAAAGTGGAATCCTCAGATCAACACGTTTGACGGTACCTTGTTAGAAATGTGAATTTACAGGTCCTACCTGGAGCTACTGAATCAGAAACTCAGGACAGTGAGGCCTAGTGATCTCTTTTTTGTCACTTTGTTTGAGATCAAACTCAGGCCCTTGTACACACTAGGCAAATGTACAACTGAGCCACATCTTTAGCGCAGTGAACTGGATTTTTTGTATTTTTCTTTTTTTGATACGGGGAATCGAACTGATGACCTTAGGCTTATCAGGCAAGTGCTTATGCTGCTGAGCTATATCCCTGGCCCTTTTCTTTTTTTTTTTAAACAAACTTTCCCTGTGACCTTGTATACTGAGAGAGTTGGAAAGCCACTTCTGTAGTTTATTTATTTATTTATTTATTTATTTATTTCGCGGTACTGGGGATCGAACTCAGAACCCTGCGCCTGCTAGGCAGGCGCTTATTCTACTGAGCTATATCCCCAGCCCCACTTCTGTAGTTTAAACCAGGCATCTCAGGACTACTAGAATCTCTTTGACCGCTTTGAACAATCCTAACATTCAAGATTTATTTGTAGTAATCAGGTCATTCTTTTTTTCTTTCTTTCTTTCTTTTTTTTTTTTTTTTCCTTTTTGAGACAGGGTCTCGCTATGCAGTTGGCCTTGAGCCTACACTGTAGCACAGGCTGGTCTCAAACTCCCAGAGATACTCCTGCCTCAGCCTCCTGAGTGCTGGGATTATAGGAATGCGCCACCACGCCCTCAGGTCAGAATCTGATGATAAAATCCAAGCATTAACAATTCTTTTTTTTTTTTTAACCTTAAAAACTTTTAGGATTTCCTGCTTCTAATGATCCCTTGGGCTGAGTTCTGATGTGATGATGACAGTCTTTGGGTCGGGTGTGGTGGTGTACGCTTGTTATGGTGGCACATGCTTGTAATCCCAGCACTCGGGAGGCTGAGGCAGGGGGATCATTGCAAGTTGGAGACCAGCCTGGGCTACAAAGTGAGCATAAGGCCAGCCTAAACTGCATAGTGAGACCCTGTCTCAAAAAGACAAAGAGAGAAAGAGAGAGAGAAAGAAAGGAAAAAAGGAAGGAAGGAAGGAAGGAAGGAAGAAAGAAAGAAAGAAAGAAAGAAAGAAAGAAAGAAAGAGAAAGAAAGAAAGAAAGAAAGAAAGAAAGAAAGAAAGAAAGAAAGCTCATGCTTTTCAAGCCAATCCATGGAAGGAAGGAAGGAAGGAAGGAAGGAAGGAAGGAAGGAAAGAAAGAAAGAAAGAAAGAAAGAAAGAAAGAAAGAAAGAAAGCAAGCTCATGCTTTTCAAGCCGATCCATGCTTATGCCATTTTAAAGGTAACTTCAGTGTTGCTCCTGGTCAGAATGAATTGATTGCCTCTGGTGAATAACCTGCAACTTCCACCCAGTGAGCTTTCTCAGGGCCACACCTGCCCAGCCTCTGCTGCGCAGCCTGACTTCTGTGAGTTATTTTCTACCTTTCTATGGCATTAGGGTTCATGAACAAGTAGGTACTTTCACTGAAACTTCAACCACATATGATTCGGTGCATTTAGGGTTTATTCTCCACATCCCCATAACATGCTACATTCAAAAACAGTTTCCATCCCAGCACTCGGGAGGCTGAGGCAGGAGGATTGTTTCGAGTTCAAGACCAGCCTGGGCTACAAAGTGAGCACAAGTCCAGCCTGAACTGCATAGCGAGACCCTGTCTCAAAAAGGCAAACTAAACAAACCACAAAAAAAAACAGTTTCCATTAAGCCTAGTAACAAAGAGGTGTAAAGAGAGCCATGCGCTGGGCCCCATGTCCTTGTTTTCAGGTGAAATAGAATCCCCGGGAATCCATCCTGGAGCATCATCTCAGAGCAGCTGCCCCTTCTTAGACCATAAAAATTTTACTTCTTCCTGTTACCTGAAGGGATTTAAACCACAAATTCTGGACCATGAAGCGACCTTACCATCCCTGGTGATCAGGCTGCTTGAAGATTTCACTGCTTCTTTCATGTTGGACAAATGGGGATCATCTGATTTTTTTTTGGTTATTTGTCTTTTTGAGACAGGGTCTCGCTATGCAGTTCAGGCTGGCCTTGAGCTCACTTTGTAGCTCAGGCTGGCCTCAAACTCACAATGATCCTCCTGCTTCAGTGCTGAGATGATAGGCGTGCACCACCACACCCGCCTCATCTGACCATTTTTGACATGACCTTTTAAATTGCAAAACTTGTTATTCTGTCTAGATTTATGAAGTCTTTGGTTGAGAAAAAGGGCTTTTCCAGATTTTTATTTATTTATTTTTTCTACCAGCAATTGAGCTCAGGACCTTGCACTTGCCAGGCAGGCAAGCTATAGATAGAGTTATATCTCTAGCCCCGGATTTTAAATTTGTGATAAAGGCAATTTTTTAAAAATTAGGTTTTTTTCTTTTCTTTTTTCTTTCTTTTTTTTGTTTTTTTTGTTTTTTTGTCTTTTTGAGACAGGGTCTCGCTATGCAGTTCAGGCTCGCCTTGAGCTCACTTTGTAGCCCAGGCTGGCCTGGAACTTGCAACGATCCGCCTGCCTCAGCCTCTCAAGTGCTGGGATTACAGCCACGCACCACTGTGCCCGGCAAGAAATTAAGTTTTGCAGTTCTTAAAAAAATGTTTATTAGTGTATGTTTGATGTGTACTAACGACGACATTAACTGTGGGGAGGTGGTATGTGGACATGTACCTCTTCTTTCTACCCGTCCTCCCTTTCCTTCTCCCTGCCACATCTCTTGATCCCCTCATCTGCAAAAGATCTGTTTCTTATTATCTATAGTTCATTTTGGTTTTGAGTGACTGTGGCTTTTGTTGTTGTTTTTGGTTCAGAGAATCAAACTCATGACCTCAGGCTTGCCAGGCAAGCACTTATGCCGCTGAGCTATATCCCTGGCCCTTATTTTGTTCTTTATTTATATACTTTGGGCCTCTCATATGAGAGGAACCATGTGACATTTAATCTTGTGTGGTGTATTCATTTACGATTATTGTCTGAAGGTGCATCTATTTTTGTACAAACGACTCAAGCGTCTCCTTCTTTATGGCCAAGTATATACTTCACTGTGTACAAATACCACATTTTCTTTATCCAGTCATCTGTTGATGGACACGTAGGCTGCTCCCAATATTTAGCTATTGTAGGTTGTGCTGCTATCATCATGGGTGTGCATGTATCGCTGAAATATGATGTCTAACCCTTTCAGGAACATGAGGGACCCCTGCACCGAGCCTCCAGTCTCCTGTGAGGTGTTACAGCACACAGTGAGACAGAAAGAGCAGGAGACGAAGGGTCGGGGATGACTGGTTATTCACGGGGAGCAGAAGGCCGCACGGCAGCCGGAACCTCAGTGTTTACTGATGCAGGAAAGTGGCGAGGGGGTTCTCAGATGACCCAGAGGGTGGAGGTGATCCTATGCTAAGAAGGGTCTTGCCCTAGAATGTGTTTAGCCTTCATAGGTGGGAGACAATGGCCCACCCCTAAGGAGATAATGGGAAATCTCAATAATCCCAAGCCTCCATTCATCCTTTAGGTTTAAACTTTTTTTTTTTTTTTGCGGTACTGGGGATCGAACTCAGGACCCTGCGCTTGCTAGGCAGATGCTTATTCCACTGAGCTATATCCCCAGCCCCCATAAAACCAGCCATTGGGAATGTGTGGTCCCCAATACAGGAAGACACCTAAAAGGGTAGAGTGGGTTGAGAGGAAAACTTATATTTTTAGTTTTTTGAGGATGCTCCATACTGATTTCCACAGTGATTGTTCTAGTCTACGCTCCCACAAACAATGCAGAAGTGTTCCTCTTTCACCGGAGCCTTGCCAGCATTTGTGATTGTTGGCAATGCCTCCTATGGTTTTTTCCTGATCCCATATGAATTTTAGGATTGTTTTCTCTAGTGCTTTTGTCTTTTTGAGACAGGGTCTCGCTATGCAGTTCAGGCTGGCTTTGAGCTCACTTTGTAGTTCAGGCTGGTCTTGAACTCGCAAGGATCCTCCTGCCTCAGCCTCCCAAGAGCTGGGATTACAGGTGTGCACCACCATGCCCGGCCTGTTTTCTCTAGTTCTGTGTGGAATGCTGTTAGTATTTTGATTGGAATTGTATTAAATATATATGCCAGTGTTGGAAGTATGGCCATTTTGATAACACTGATTTTAACTGACCAGGATATGAGGTATCTTACCATTTCCTAATGTCCTTCCCCTTTGATTTTTTCAGAGTACTATAGTTTTGTTTTGTTTTTTTTAAATAGAGATCTTAGCCAGGCATGGTGGCACATGCCTGTAATCTTAGTACTTGGGAGGCTGAGGCAGGAGGATTGTTGCAAGTTTGAGGGCAGCCTGGGCTACAAAGTGAGCTCAAGGCCAGCCTGAACTGCATAGCAAGACCCTGTCTCAAATAAATAAATAAATAAATAAAGGTCTTTCACTTCCTCTGTGAATTCCCATGTAATTTTTCTTGAAGCTATTGAGAATGGTATTCTGGGTTCAATCCCCAGTACTGCAAAAAAAAAAAAAAAAGAGAGAATGGTATTGTTTTCCTAATTTCTTTGTCAATGGGTTCATTACTGGTGTACAGGAACACTATTCATTTTTATGTGTTGATTTTATTTTTTGTTTTTTTGTCTTTTTGAAACAGGGTTTCACTATGCGGTTCAGGCTGGCCTTGAACTCACTTTGTAGCCCAGGCTTGCCTCAGACTTGCAGCGATCCTCCTGCCTCAGCCTTCCCAGTGCTGGGATTACAGGCATGCGCCACTACACCTGACCTATGTATTGATTTTGTATCTCTCAGTAATTGAGGTCCCTAAGGTGACTCAGATGGGCAGGAAATTTGGGAACCAGTGATCTACCTTGGGACTCACACACTGAATGTGCAAGTTAGAACTGCAGTCAGCTTTATCCTGGGCAGTGGTGGCAAACCTACAGTATGCGTGCTGCAGTGGGCTGCTTGTATTGATGAAAGCTTTATCTAGGGACTTGGTAGAAAATGCAGAATCCCAGTCCTGTCCCAGACCTGCCCAGGCAGACTCTAACCCTTAACAAGATCCCTGGCCCAGCGTGGTGGCCCACGTCTGTAATCCCAGCACTCAGGAGACTAAGGCAGGAGGATTGCTGCAAGTTCGAGACCAGCCTGGGCTACAAAGTGAGCTCAAGGCCAGTCTGAACTGCATAGTGAGACCCTGTCTCAAAAAGATTAAAAAAAAAAATGTGCTCAGAAGACTGACCTGGGGATCTTGTTTTTTTTTTTTCGTTTTTTTTGAGGCAGGTTCTTGCTGTGCAGTTCAGGCTGGCCTTGAGCTCACTTTGTAGCTCAGGCTGGTCTTGAACTCACAACTATCCTCCTGCCTCAGCCCTCCGAGTGCTGGGATTACAGCTGTGTGTACCACCACACCTGGCCTGAGCACATTAAAATGTGAGATGCTCAGACCCAGAATACAATAACTCAGTCTGAGGTGTGTGTCTGGAACCTTCTGACTTACAGATCAATAATTCTCTGAACCCCATCCAAAGATTGCTGATTTTGTTTTTCTGAGTTTCTGGTGGTTTAGGCAGCTTCCAGCACCATCAGTGTGTGATCCTGCCAGAAGAGAGGACGGGAATGGCCAGAGAGAGAGGAAATAAATTTACTGTGCACCTCAAGGGGGCCCTGGAGAGGAAATGAGTGGGGAGAGTGAGAAGGAAACACTCTTGTTTTTTTTTTTTGCGGTACTGGGGATTGAACTCAGGACCCTGCGCTTGCTAGGTAGGCGCTTATTCCACTGAGCTATATCCCCAGCCCAAGAAGGAAACACTCTGACAGTCACTTGCACACACTTTCTCTGCCACATTATTACTACTGCCCTGCTGAGCTTCCTCCCTGGTCACGGTCGGAGAAACCACCTACAGCATTTCTTACACCCTCCGCCACATCTCTGATATCTTTCTTTTCACTCATTTCTCCACATCTTACCAGCTCTCTCTCTCTCTCCCCACCGCTTCTTTCTCCGGCCGAATGTGGTAGGCACTCAAAGCGCCCCAAGGGGCTAGTGCAGCCGAGAGCAGTCATGACTACTGGAATAGATGACATCCAAGAGATCTTTTAGAAGACAACTGTGCCCACTTCATGACCCATTGTGTGTGTTGTACAGTCATATCTGTGTCTCTAGCTTAGTCTGTGTTTGAGCATCCATTCTAAACTGGAAATTGTCGTTAGTGGAAAAAAGAATGAGATGGAGTTTCTACATTTAGGTGAGCAAGTAAGAGAAGCAAGAGACGCCACAGGAATAAAAAGGCTGGGTGGGTGATTACACTGGCAGAGGGGTCTGATGGGAGGTAGATCCAGTTCCTACAGCAAGACAGGCATTTGGAAGCTCACTGTTTTCCTCTGTAAAATGGGGGTCACAGTACATACTCATCAAGCCTTTTTGAAGATTAGAACGCTGACCCTTTAGAGAAACATACCTCCTGGCACACAGTAGAGGGCATACTTGACTTAGTCTGTTTGGGCTGTTATCACAAAATAGATGGGGTGACTCATAAACAACAGAATTTACTTCTCACAGCTCTGGGAGCAGGGAAGTGCAAGATCAAGGTGCTGGCAGACTTGGGGTCTGGGGATTTCCCACTGCGCATTCACAGACCTCACCTTCCTATTGGATCTTTCCATAGTAGAAGGAGCAAGATCACTCCCTGGGACCTTTTCCATAAATGACACTAATCCTATTTATAACCTACTCACTTCCCCAAGTCTCACCTTTGAAAACTATCACTGGGGGTTAGAATTTCAACAAATGAATTGGGGGTGCGTTTTTTTTTTTTTTTTTTTTTTCTTTTTTGAGCCAGGGTCTTGCTGTGCAGTTCAGGTTGGCCTTGAGTTCACTTTGTAGCCCAGGCTGGTCTCAAACTCACAACGATCCTCCTGCCTCAGCCTCCCGAGGGCTGGGATTACAGGTGTGCGCCACCACGCCCGACCTATGAAGTACATGTTTAAACCATAGCAATGCCCAATAAATGCAATTTTTTTTAAATTTTATTTTAAAGACAAAAGGATGGAGACATATGAACCAGAAAAGCCATAAACAATACAGAAAATACAAAGTTATACAGAATATAGTAGGGAATTAGAATTGGATGTTGTATTACATAGTTATCTTCACATTAGTTAACACAAAAACATTAAAGGAAATACCAAATTATAGATAAGATAGTAGGGAATTTGCACTGGATGCTGTATAATATAAAGTTATC
>PVLD010018997.1:0-37528 GCA_004027595.1 Dinomys branickii
TGACTAAATTTGCATGTCTGTATATGGGTCCATACATCTACAATTCGAAGATATCAATGGATAAAGCAACAACTACTGTTGAGACCATATCACCTTGTCTATAGATTAGTTGTGATTGTACTATTTTCTATGATAATGGGTATCTGTTTGTCAATATGTTTTTGTACTTTTATGTTTCTAAAATAAAAAAAAAAAAGAATTTTAAGCTGGGGATATAGCTCAGTGGTATAGCACTTATCTGGCAAGTGGAAAGTCCTAAGTTTGACTCCCTTTGGGGGAAAGAAATTGAAAAGAAACTTTTATTTATAATTCCAATAACTAAAATTTTTATCACTTTTATCTATAATTAAAATAATAAAATTAAAAAGTTCCCAAATCAACTTCACATTCAGAGGCTCATCAGCTATAACACAGAGTTGTTCAAACCTGGGTGTGTCCTTTGTGCCATGAGAAGCATTGCTGGTGCAAATATTTCCTAAAACTCCTCAATGCTTGTGTCTTAGACTTTCTCCCAGTGCTAAATGTTATATGTACTCATTAGAAAAGAAAACTCTATCATAACTGCCTGTGTAGAGATTGTGAGAGGCTATCAACTGTAAGATATATCCTGCCTTCATTTTTATAACAACCTTTTTAATTAATGCATACAAATTTTATGTATTTCTGGTGTGCAGTATGGGGTTTCATGTATATGTTGTGTAATGTTAAATCATGGTAAATATACTTGCCTCTTCAAACATTTATCATTTCTTTATGGTGATAACTTTCAAAATCCTGTCTTCCAGATTTTGGAATTAGAGCATGATCACCCTACTGTGCAGTCACACATCAGAACTTCTTATTCATCCCCACCTGACCATAACTTAGTATTCATTGATCAACCCTTCTCGATCTTTCTTTCCCCGTGGTGTCCCCAGTGTCTGGTAACCACAGTTCTACTCTCAACTTCTGTAGTCTTTTTAGAATCCACATGTGAGTGAGATCATGCAGTACTTGTCTCTCTCTGCCTAATTCATCTCACTTAATAGAATAGTCCCCAGTTCTACCCACATTGTAAAGAATGACAGAATTTCATCTCTTTATGGATGAATAATAGTCCACTGAGAGTATATACTATGTTTTCTTTATTCATCTGTTGATGGATATTTAAGCGCTTCCTTTTTCTTCATGATTGTGAATGGGGCTGTGATAAATGCCAGAAGGAGGACGTCTGCTCAAACCACTGACTTCATTTCTGTTGGGTATATTCTCAGTATTGGAATGCTGGATCACATCATGCTTCCATTTTTAAATTCTGGAGATCCTTCCATATTGTTTCTACAAGGGCTCTATTAGTTTACATTCCTGTGAAAAATGTGTAAATGTTCCCTTTTATGTCCATCTTTGCAAGCACTTTTTTATCTTTCTCATTTTGATAATAACCATTCTAACTGGAGGGACATGATCTCCCTTTGAGGTTTTCATTTGCATTTGCCTGGTGATTGGTGATGCTGAAAATATTTTCACATTCCTGTTAGCCATGTGCCTATCTTTTCTTTTGAGAATGTCTATTGACAATTTTAAAATCAGCTATTTTTCTATTGCATTTTTTATTTCTTTACATATCTGGATATTAACCATTCATAGATATACAGTTTGTAAATATTTTCTTCTATTCCATAAGTTGTCTCTTTACTTATTCATCACTCTCTGTGCTGTTCAGAAGCTTTTCAGTTTGTATAATCACACTGATCTCTTTCTGCTTTTATTTCCTATGCTTTTGGATCTTTTTCAAGAAATGATTGCTCAATCAAAAGTCCTGAAGCATTTCCCTTGTGTATTCTTCCAGTAATTTCATAATTTCATATTTAGATCTCTAATATATGAGTTGATTTTTCTATATAGTGAGAGATAAGGGGGTTCTAGTTTCATCATTTTGCATGTAGAGATCCAATTTTCTCAGCACCATTTATTGAATAGACTGCATTTTCCCCAACACATGGACTTTGCACCTTTGTTGCATACCAATTGGCTGTAGATTAGGGTCACTGATAAAAAGTACAATTCAGAAGAGATGAAATTATATATGTATATGTATTTGTGTGCATACATATTTATGTATATATACACATTCATATACTTATGAGAGACACACAGAGAAAAGAGAGAGAGAGAGAGAGAGAGAGAGAGAGAGAGAGAGCACAATTCTATCTTGTTAGATCTCTCTCCAGAGGACAGAATAATAGAATAGCCCTAAGACCCTGAGCACACTATGCCATCTGTGCACTTACCTCTGCCCTTAGCATTTCCCAAGCCCCAGCCCCAGGCCCTTGGTCCATCTTAATGACACCTGGATGCTCCATGCTTTTTATGATAATTACTTACTGAGCAAATTGTCATGAACAAAGAAGATAATTGTGAGATCCTGTTGATATTTAGGGAAAGAATGAAATTTGGAAACAGAGAGAGAGCTTGAACCTCACCTACCTATATTGTTTACCAGGATAGAGACCTCAAGCAAGTTACATACTCTTTCTGAACCTCGTTTTCTCATCTGAAAATGACCATGAGGTAATAGTGCTACCTCTGCAGGGTTTCTAGAGGGCAGATGCGGTAGCAGTGATATAGATGTAATGTGATGCACACATGAACCACACCCACTGCCTGTGTGCTGATGTGCTTCCCACAAGCCAAGAGGCAGGGACTTGTTAGTGGTAGGTGATCCTTGACCTTGCTCTTAGTAAAGCAACAGAATGGAGAGTTAGTAAGGAAGCAAGACTGGAATGCACCAGCTTTGAGAGAGTAGGGCATTGAAGGCTGACCAGCAATTCAGGGGTTCTGGAACCAGAACAAAAGAAGCCAGAACCTTCCTATATCTGGGTAACATGCTAACTGTCATCGATTTAGGAGGCTAAGTGACAGAACTGTCATGTGTCCTCAGTCACCAGCCTTCAATGCACTGAGATTCCAGGAAATGAGAGATTTTAACTGTTGGCAAAGTGAGAGAACATGAAAAATGATAATGCAATAAAATTAGCTTAGAAATTGTGGGTTGAAGTTATTGTCTTATGTTTTCTCAACATTTGTAGCAAAATAGCAAACTTTTTAAGACAAGGAAAGAAAAATAGGAAGTAAGGAAAGAACACTAAGAGTACCATCTTGTGCTATGACTTATACCGATTTTGTGAAATTGTATTGCTCACCCCTACCTCTGTGTGAAGCATGGGAAATAGTTCTAACAAGTCCTGTCATTGCCAATCAATTGCCAAATGCCTGCTGGGAATGCTTTGGTGACCAACATTCTAAAGACCTGTCCATATTCAGTGAGTAAATGTTCTGTACAAACATAAATATTAATATCTGCCTTAGATAAGAGAGAGGAGAGTAGACTTCAAATTCACAGGTCCGCTGACCTTGTTCTGTGGTCCAGGCCAATAGTCCAGACCTGGATGTGGGGAATAAATGTGTAAGAGCTGGCTGAGGAGGGAGCTGATCACGCATTTGGCTCCAATCTTTGTACAGTGTCCTACAACTGTTCTGAGGCAGCTTTCCCTGATCCTACTTCCCTAGTATTATCTGGAACAATTGATTTCTGCCACTTATTCATTCGTTGAATAAATTTTCACTGGGCACTTGTGTACCAAGGTTGGTACAAGAATCTGATGGTGTATCAGTGAACAAGACAGGAGCGCCTCTGGAGTCTTTCTGTCAGGAAAGAAATTCGGTCTTCACCAAGCACATATGTTACTGAATGTAATTGCCGTATATGCTTCAGAGGACCTGTGTGGTATATCATGAATAAGTAATAAACATGGGCCTCATCCAATCCAGGAATCTGTGAAGCGTTCCTTAAGACAGGTTCACAGAGAACACTTTACCATTTTAATTGTATCTTCAGTACTTTCTACCAAAAACTGTTCAGGAGACATATTAGCTGAAGTATGAAGCACATTTGAAAGAAAACACTAGAAAAGGTGGCCCTACAATTTCCAGCGGCCACCTACTGGAGTGATTTTTGCTTAAGAACCATTTTAGAGGTCCAGGGTGCCTCGATCTGAATATCTGTTCCCTGTCCTCAGCCTCCCAGAGCCTGTGAGACATAGGCACAGCCTTCACCCCAGCCGATTCCACTTGGCTGGTGTCAATAGTATTTTTATGGGCCTCAAGGGCTTTGACACTCTGCCTTGCCTTCCTGTGGGGACAGTTAACAGGCAGCATGAGCTCCTGGGACTCTGAACTTTATGAAGGGACAAGACTCCCATTCCCCAGACTGCCTGCATCTGGCATTCACAGAGGCAGTGGGGCCTGACGGAATCCTGGCTGCCCAACGCCTGGGCAGGGAAGGCGCTCACTCCCCAAGGGAGGATCCTCTGTCTAGAAGACTGCGCTATTACCCCCATCTCGTCCTGGGATGCAGCGCTTCAGCTGACCTATGTTGTTTCTCACTTGAAACTCTGTACATTGTATGTTTTATGTGTTTCTTTTTCTCAGTACCCACTGTTGTTTCCTCTGCTTTACTGTTAAATTCTAACTTGCTAAGCCACTGCAGCTTCCTGCACTTTGCTGCATCCCTGAAACACAGAAGCATGTATTTGCTGACTGCCTGTGTTCAGTTTTCCAAATGATAGCCTGGGGGCAATGTGCCTTTCCTGTCTCATAGCCCACCCTTTCCCACCGCAGACACCACAGGAGGGGTATAAAGGCCCATCGGAGATGGACGAGGGTTAAAATGTGCTTTGTTCTTTTCATCTCAAATTAGGATATGATTGCTCACTCTCCCAGGGCTAGGTTTAAACTCAGTATTTCAATCCAGACTCCAGAAAGAAAGCCATTGATGGGTGAATCATTGCCTAGTTATGGGCCCTGTCATAAGTGAGTCCTGGTGTCCTGAGACATCTGGGGAACATTGCTGTCCTTTGTCCATCTTTGGCAGATAAAGGAAGGTTTGGGTGAACACAGGGTGGAGAAGAGGGAGGGTCCATGTCACGTATACTTGTGCATACACAGCTGCAAAGGAGTGCATGGGACACAGATGCTCAGCGTTCCCCACATGGCTGCCAAGACATAGCGAAAGAGACAGTTTGGCTGGACAGCTAAGAACACCCATGATGACTGTACTTGAGACGTGCAAGGCCTCCACCTGCACCACAAATGCTGAGAACTTGAGCACTGTACGCTGGGAGAGGAAAGAGAGCCTGGAGTCTTGTTGCTCGGAGTGTAGTGCATGGGCCCACAGCTTCAGTTTCCTCTCTGAGATAGCTACACGTGCAGAATCTCAGGTCTGCAAATCTACTGTGTCAGGTATTGTATTCTACCATAATTTACAGGTGGTTATGGAGCAGGTTAATGTTGGATAAGCTCCCTGCACTGAGTTTATCTCCATGCATTGCACAGGTGAATAAAGCAGCTTGGAGAGAGGCCACATCAGAGAGGGGATTACTCAGTCCTGAAGAAACACAGAGCATACCTGGTCCTCTTTGTGCAACTGAGACCTATGCTCATGCTTCTCTTGCCTGTTGGGAGCACAGCCTGTCTGCCAAGTGCCAGAGGACAGACAGACAGACTGCGTATACTGAGTGTGAAGGTAGAAGGCACTCATCTCCTAACCTGGTTTTGGCTAAGAGGAACAGGGCTGTCGGGTCAGGATACTGTAGCCACAATCCAGGTATCTTCCTAATATGGTCTACACCTGGGTGTGCCCGTCTGGGCACACACACATCACTGCTGGGGCATAGTGAGGGATGGAGCGGGTACAGAGGGGGACCCTCACTGGGGATGGCTTTCACTTGGTAGTTGTTAGCAGGAAGCAAACAACACTAGGAGTCAGACTCCCACCTCTGCCAGGATATTACGTTATATGGGATCTGCCTGACTCCCTTCTGAAAAAGGCATCTCCTCTGTGTCTTCTTTACAAGTAACTAGCTGACTGTGATGTTTGTGGGAAGGATCTCTGTTTTAGGCAGTGTGCATGCCTGTGTGCACACACACGCATACACATACACACACACACACACACACACACACACACACACCAGGCCCAAACTTCAGCCTTGGTCCAGTGTACAGCTCAGGTCTATAGCTCTACCCCCAAAGCTCACATCTAATAAAATTTTAATGGTGCAAATTTAAAAGTAAGAGAAGATCCTTTCTCTGAGACCCAGTCTTCACTTATCCAAAGGAAAGATGAGTTCTACTGAACCCCTCTCCAAACAGATTTCCTTTTGTATTTGGGTATATATTTTATCAGGTTTGCAGTTTTAGTTTGATGTTTATTGCAATTTGATGTTTATTGCAATAATTATACAACAGTAGCTTCTACAGAATGTTAATTTTGTAATACACACACACACACACACACACACACACAGGGAGGGAGAGTTGTGTAGCCTAGTAACTTTTGAAATGTCAGGATTTGAAAATGTCTCACCATTTCTGACTGTGGACTTCTCAGAACTTAGCTATACTAATGTGCAGGTGCCTCTGCAGAAAGTGGTGGTGTGTGACAAACTTCCTATACCTCTTCTACAGCAGATCCTCTTCTTCAGACTGGGTTTCTAAAAAGACACTTTGGGAGGCCTTGATCTCCTCATTCGGGTATGTGTGTCATTTGCCTTTTGACTTGACAATTCTGTATGGCAGGACTGGCAATTTGTAGACTTGGCTTTTACTCCCTGAGGTTGAGGCCTCAGTAAGTGTTCAAGGAAAGTCTGCTGAAGGAATAAGTAGATAAAAGTACACCTGTGAGAAAGTCAAGCAGACATGAATTCGAGGGTAAAACATTTTCCATTAAATGCTAGTGCACTACAGTGAATACGGTCAGGTAACTGCTTCTGTGCCAGGGCATGTGCTAAGCATAATGCAGAAACAGAGGCATCTCAGCTCAGTCCCCTAAAGCACCAAGGCTGGGAGGAGAGACTGGTATCTAAAAAAGGAAATTGCTCAATTGTGAATAATTCAAATACTGATGGATAAACGATGCTTTGAGGTTGCGAAGAGGAGTGTTTGAGGCTTAACCCAAAGGATGACTGAAATAGGTTTGGGGAAGGATAATGGTGAGTTTATCAATATGAAAATAAGGGGACAGGGCAATCTAGGGAGAAAGTTTAAAAAGATACAGGACATGGAAGTATATACTCTTTCCCAGCCCATTTCTTAGAGAGTGTTAACTTCCCGAGGAAAACAGGATAACTGGCAAATGTAGAAACTGGAAATACCCTCAATGTCTATGTATGTTTCTTTCCCTTCTCCAGAACCAGCGCAGCTCATCAGACATGGAGTCTCACTATGGTTAGGGAAGACACCACACTTTCTGACTTCAGAGATTCTCAGTGGCTTTGGGCAGTGGTCTCACCCTTTGTGAATCCCCACTTGCTTGCTATTCTCCAGGCAACTAAGAAAGACTATTTCTGATTTTCTGCTGGTCTAATCCGAATGGCTGATGGCACTGGGTTAGGACATACATATCATTGATTTTCTCATTTTCTTAAATGCTTCTTATAATGCAGGACAAATACGTGTCACTTTTTTTTTGAAGGGTTGTACTCAATAAACTGAATCTGTGATTGTAAATAAAACAACTTGTAAAAAAATTTATGTTGTTCCTTCCAACTTAAAATTTATTTTGCTTTTACTTTAGCTTGTTTATGAGCCCGGAATGACACTGATGGAGAATCTGTTTCCACTCTAATAACACTAAAATAGATTTAGATGCATATCAGATGGAAGCTGAGTACCATTTCTAATTATGATTAAGGTGACGTTTTATTATTTTCCTCAGGAGAGTCATGAATTCTGACTCTGCATGAAATGTTAATTGAACGCATCTCCTGCCCCTTCAATCAGAGGGTATTCTGGTAAATAATAACGGTTCTTTGTGGGCAGTGGTTACTGGGGAAACTTTTCCTGCCAGGGGTCCTCAGAAACATTGTAGACATCTGCCTGCTTCACTGCTTATCTGAGCTAAGTGAAAGAATCAGATGTATGTGGAGTTGATCCTTGGTGGTATCACTTAGCAGCCGAACACACTTTGATAAATTATTTAATCTTTCTAAGCCAGTTTCCTCAACTATACAGTAGGCATGAAAACAGCCTTATAGGATGAGCATTTCATGAACCAAAGTTGTAAAGTGCATAGAAAAATGCCCAGCATATACTGCTAATATTACTATTGCTGTGATTCTGCTAAAGTTTCAATAAATATGGAAAATTTCAAGGTAGTAAATCACAAGCCAGGAAGAGAGTGATGGAGACACATCTGGGTGGGTTGGAGACAAGGAGTAAGTGTGGAGAAATTCCAGAAGGGCAGGCTGGGGTCCCTAGTAGCTCTCTGGGGGCTACTGATACACCAGGGACCCTCAGCTGTTCTTGAGACACGGCATGGTGCACTAAATAGTTTATGGGCTGTGAATTCTGGTGGACTTGGTTTACAATTCTCAAGTTATTAAAAGTGGCTAATAATGCTATTACAGTTATTGCAGTGATTCCTAATCAGAGATGAGGAAGAAAGAAAAGAAGGAGAAAATGGAAACAAAGCTTTTATAGATAAGGAGGGGATGAGGGGTCGAAGGGAGAGGAGGGGAAGGGAAAAAAGATTGAAGTTATATCCTGTACAGGTACAAATTCTCTATGATGAAGGTGATCATTATGTATACCTAAAATGTACCGATAAACTTAATTAATGAAAAAACTCCTGGATGCCGGTACCTGGCATAATGCCTCCATTATGCACAGATAACAGAAACACAAGGTAAGGACCGCATCCGCCCTGATGGATCTGTGAGCCCTCCTCTTCTAGTTAAGAACAAAGGAGGTCAAGTGGGTTGTGGTGTTCAGAAAAGTGGGCGGAAGATCACGAAAGGGATCTGCCACAGACCTTGGGGTCTGGACTTAGCTGTTGGTAGTATCTTGTCCCAAAAGCCTCAAATTCCTAACCTTGTGTCTCCTTTTGTGACCACTATGAAAACTGAATCAACTACTAACAGCACTGGAATGATCAGTTTGTCCAGGTCCAAGTAGTCTTGGGACTTGCCCAGATCTGGCACTAAAAATCCTGTTTCACGAGCAACTGTCTATCCCAGGCAAACTGGATGGCTGCTTCTCTGGTCTTGTGCCCCTGTGAATGTGAGGTGACCTTCAAAAAGCCCCGGCCTTCTTATAATGCCCAGAATGACGTTTGCATTAAGCTCCCTTTATTGAAACCTAAAAATGCCTTCAAACCAGCATATTAGATAGATTTCTTTCATTTGGAAAACAAGTTCAAGAACGCAGAACACATAGGTCTCTGAAATAAAACAAAGTGAAGCGATTTATTTCCTTCACCGCAGTTCTCCTCCCCAGGGGTCTGGAAGTTTGCTTATTGATTCTTCCAGCAGGCTCCCTGTAAATGCGAAGGGCGAGGGACTGGGATTGGGAGCACCGTGGGGCATTAACGGTGGCCGTGTCTCCACCCACTGCCTTCTCCAAAGATGAGCATCCCTAGCACCCTGGAAGCTCCTCTGTCCGCATCCCAGGAAATAAGCACTGCTGCTCTTTGTCCCTTCCACAGCTCTTCCCACACAGATTGCAGGCCACACACAGAGAGGCTCTGATACAACTGATCTGGGAATGGGGTAGGCAACAGGATTCCTTAAAAGAAATTCTTACAGTGATGCTAACAAGCTATCTGGGCATAGGTCACCTCTTTTATCAAGCAGGGCACAAGAGTAGTGGGTGGTTCTAGACACCAGCTGCAGCTCAGACGTGCTCCCTGCCAGGCATCTACCAGCAGGGCACATGGGAGGGAAAGGTCAAAACCTACCTGTGGGTCTCTGTAGGGCATTGTGGAAGATTCTGCCATGTCCATTGCCTGGACAGAACAAAGCACTGTATTTGACACCAGACAAAACAATGGGGGCTGAAGTAAAGCCCAAGGCACCATTGTGAAGTGCAGGCAGAAGCCGTACTTCTTAGCAGTCCTTAAAGAAATGCCTTTCATCAGAGGCAAGGAGCCTTCTCCTGATCCCTGCAGGCAGCAGACAACTGGGTGTGCAGAGTGACAGCAGCCCCCAAACTGGAGAATAAGGCACATGCGGTCTTGGGTAGCAGCGGAGGTGACTAGGAAATGTTTTCAAACGGCAGCAGGCCTCAGCAAGGAGGCTGGGACACAGTGCACTCCATGCTCTCCCACATGTGACACTCAATCTGAGAACCAGCAGTGTGGACCCAGGAAGATAACTTCTGGCGGTCAAGAGGGGGACAGCTGACATCCAGCAGATAGAAGATGAGACTGAAGAACTCATTAGCCAATAAAGATCCACAGGGGTTGAGGCCTGATGACAATTTATTACCAGTTCACCTGGCACATGACTGGAAAGTGAATAAAGGGTCTTCACAGAATTTATCCAATTCAGTGTTTTCATAATATGTTGAAGGATTATTTTTATCATAAAAATTTTATCTACACACAAGATAGAAGGAAATATCCTGGAGAAGATTTCATATTTATTTCTACTGACTCAGTATGTGACCCTGGACAAGTTACTGTCCTTCTTTGAGGCTCCGTTTACCCGATTTAATGTGAGAGGAGTAGATTAGATCCTCTGGGGCATCTCTTAGCAATGACATTTGGCATTAATTTTTTTAAAGCTCAGTTATGTAGTAAAGAGAAAGAGGCATTGAGGAAGGGAACATGTAGAGCTTTGGGTTTCTTGATCCTTGTCACAGTCTGTCACACCCTCCTTTTTTCTCCCAAGCAGATCCCTTTGGATCCTGAGCCACAGAAGGCCCGAGTGTGGTATAAGTCACACTTGAATTTTGTAAGCTGTTACTCTAACAAACAGGGCCCAGAGTGAGACTGTCCTGTCCCTGAAGTTATTTTCCTGTTCAAACAACTCCAGCTGAAAATCTGAGCCTAGATGAAGATAAATCGACACCAGCAGATGTTTTGACTGGAGCACTTGCCCTGCAACTCTCACAAGAATATTTAGTCAGCGTCACCACAGAGAGTACAAGAAGTCTGACAAAGTCGTGCTGCCCCACAGAGCGCACAGGAAGTCTGATAAAGCTGTGCTTTGGTCCTGTGTCCCGCACAACACTTGCCTGGCACCACGTTGACTGAGGGCTAGAGCTCCCTGGCAGAAAAGGTAGATGAGAGATGTCAACATTTATGTTTCCTAGTCTCACAAACACGTGTGACCAGAGCTTTGGGGACAATAGAAAATCACTTTCATAGTGGATACTACATTGTTTCAAGTACAATGTAGGCATTTTGTGCACTTTGCCTCACTTAATGGTCTTACCAACTCTATGACATTTTTATCTCTATTTACAAATGAGACAACTGAGGCTTGGGATGCTGATAAGGAGAGTGTTTGTGCTCCAGGTTCTGCGGTATGAAAACCTGTTTTTCTTCCTCTATTACATGCTGATTTCGAGCTGCCTTCACTTCACCTACCATTCTCAGAAACTATTATGACTCACAGGCCCCAAGCAAGAGAACATGATAGTACAGGAACTCAGAGATACCAAGGAGGGTTCACAAAGGCACGAGTGCAGGGCGGTAACTGAGGAGTCTCACCACACAGAGCAACAGCTGAAACACTAACCAACACGATGAGACTCCATGCTGACTGGTGGCCTGTGGTGGCCAAGGAGGGCCCAGACAGACAGGCAAGTGCCCCTTTCAAGAGGTACTTGCTTAATTTTTTTATTAGAAACATGGGAATCATTTTTGTTCCGTGAAGATAGAGCTAAATAAGACTAATAGTCAAAGTACAAGGAAGATGGCATTACTCAGAAACCAGACTATCAGTGCCAGCAGACGTGCTTTGAGGGATCCTACATTCCCTCAGCAGAGTTCAACGGCACCCAATCCGTGCTGAGTACTATGCCAAAGTCAGGGAAACTGAGTTAGCCAGACCAGGTCCTGCTCTCCAAGAGCTCCTGCTCCCCGAGACCCTTCTAAAGAGTTTTCCCACCCCTCCTGATAGAACAGGACTTGGTTCTTTGAGAATATGCTGGAGAACATTTCTATGTTAGACACTTACAGCTGAGAGTCACAGCTATTTGCCTGTGTCTCTTTTGGGGATTGCAACTAATGTCTCATGAAGTTTTCATAGAGGAAAAATGAGAACAATCTATTTCAATTACTTCTTAGAAGTCAAATTTACATAATCATTTGATGTAGTGCTAGTCATGATGGGCTTACCCGGAGTGTCACAGCCACTTTGCCCCGCAAGCATCCAGGCCCTGGAGGAGCAAGCAGACATTTCTCCATGCTGGGATCTGCATTCATCCGCAACTGGATGGGCCCTTGGCCAGGGATAATTAGGCCAAATGGGTGTGAAAATCTACCCAGGGGGAGAAAAGAAAGGAAAGCATTCTCTTTAATTAATCATTCTTTTTCCTAACTTCAGAGTAAAACAGTAAAATTAAAATCCATTTTAATAATGCAGTCTTCATTACCATGAAATGTAGTTTTAGGGAGGCCTTAATTTAGAGTTTGCTTTTCTGGTACAAAAGAATATTGCTTTTTTGTGACCTTTAATAAATCCAGAACTGACAATATGGAACTATAAAGGATATCTTAAACAGCTGAATTCCAACAAGAGCCTTTACCCCACAGTCTGGTTCTCTGTGTGGAAATGTGTCCATGCTGTGATGTTTGGTCAAACACATGGTGGCTGCCTGGATGTGGGGTCTCATGAGTGTGTGTGTTCCTCACTGTGAATGTTTCAAAGGGCTACATCCTTGGCTGGCTTTCTCTCAGTCTAGCTTATAGGTATTCAGGTACTATTTGTGGAACAGAGGAGTGAAATGCATGTTTTGTGACCAAAGCAGAGAGGGAAGGGGGCGTGCAGGAAGGAAGGAATAGGAGAGGGACAGTCCAGGAATTGACTTCTTGCTCTCAGTACTGAAATATGGCATCTTTCCTGGGGCAAGACAATCACTGCATATGCCATTTGTAAGAAGTTTTGATGGAATAATCATAATTGTCTTCTTCTATTAAAAATTGCTGTGGCCTCTGTGATTTACTCAGCATCTGTTCCTGTCCTTCGGTAATGTGCTTCAGTATTAAATGCGTGGTTTGTGACTAAGACTCTGAGGGGCTAATTTGCTTTCCGAGAATCTTTGGCAGGAAGTGCTAAAAATGTTTCATGAAGATTGGAGACAACATCTTTACTCCAACTTGGTGATTGACATCTGGTTCCTTGATGCAATGGCAGAAGAGGAAAATCCATAAGGACTGCTGAGTTCCTTTTGTCCTCTCTCCCTCCCCTTTACTCTCCCTCCTTCCTGCCCTCCCTCCCTTCTTTTCTCCTTTTTCCTTCCTTCCTTCCTTCTTCCCTTCCATCCTTCCTTCCTTCCTTCCTTCCTTCCTTCCTTCTTCCTTTCCATCTTTCCTTCTTTGCCTCCTTCCCTCTTTCCCTTCCTTCTTTGAATACTTAAGAAATACTTTATTGGCATTAAACCCTCTGTTCTGTGCTGTTAATGGTGCATTATGCATATAACAGAAAAGATGTGCCTCTGCCTTCACAGGGCTCTGTCAGTAAAGGAGACAAAGAAGTAAACAGAGGGTAGATAGCAATGGGCTACATATTTGAAGAAGTGGAGTCTGAAGCAGGAAGATCGCGCTGGTGAAGAAGGGGCTAGGCTGGAAGGAGGAGGTTGGAAATGCAGGGCAACCTGCTCTGAGCCTGGAGGCAGATGTCCCTCTTGCAGCTCGGAGTTGCAGTGCTTGTTGGGACGCAGATGAGGAGAAGACAGCGGGCAGACATGAGGCTGCAGAGAAGGGCAGGGCCTTGAGCAGTGATGGCGTGAGCACCCAGACTGCAACCCAAAACCCACTTATTCATCCAAAAGTGACAACACTGCAGTTAAACCCAAGTACAGAGGTTTTGGTTTAGTTTAGATAGAACTACATTAAAAGAAAAACACATTACAAAGCTTTCAATGATAAAACAGCCTGGTGCCGCAGACATTCCATAGGTTTGATACCACTAGCCTGGCGCTTAACAAGCCAATATGCCATATTAAGAAGTTTCCTTTCTAGCTTGGCTTGGTTGTGCACGCACCACACCTGTAATTCCAGCACTGTTGTAAGCTGAGGCAGGAGGATCACCAAGTTTGAGCCCAGCCTGGGCAACTTAGCAAGTTAGCTAGACCCTGTCCCAAAATAAAAAAGACGAATTAAAACAAGGGCTGGGAATGGAAGTCATCATACAGAGGCCCTAAGCTCAATCCTCAGTGTCATGTACACACAGGATGGTTTGCTTTCTAAGCATGATGGGAGGCTCAGAATAACTGTAAGCAAGAGAGTCACACAGTGAAATGCAGCTCTACTGTCAAAGAAAAGTTTGAAAACCAAATTAAGAAAAGCATGATGGAAGACATTAAATCAGTGTCAAGGGACCAGTCAGAATGCAGCTGTAAAACCCAGGCTTGATAGAGCTGGGAGCAGAGTGCAGAGCAGATTCTACAGTGGAACTCAAGGCTAAAATTCAGATCCTCTGGAAAGATTTTGAGAATTCCAAGAAAGTTGGAGGTGCCAAACTCACACTCAGAGACATACTGCACTCAAAACATGGTCCACAGATGAGCAGAGCGGGCTTCCTTTGGAGCCTGCGAGAAATGGACTCAGCCCCACCCAGACCCACTGCATTTCCATAAGGTTTTTGCGTCCTCTAAATACACACAAACATTAAAAATGACAGCTGTGCAGGAGGTCACGGGAGGAAGAGGAAAGCTCGCCAAGCTGTGAGCAGGGACGCTGGTCTTGCTGAGTTGATTATGTTCCTCAAGGAAAATGGTGGCTCAGTGTCTTCAAGGGATACATGGCGCAGCTGGAAAAGGCTGTCAGCTCTTCATCCCTCATCCTGTCCACCAACAGTCGTCACTGCTAGCTGCTTATGCATCTCTGCCTACGAAGACAGTAGATGCATGTGTGGGTTTGATCGCTGGGATGCAGCTGAGCAGACCAGGTACACCAGGCAAGAGAGAACGGAAGCCCCACCCGGAGCCAAGGCAGAGCACTGAAGGGTGGAAGAGACATTCAGGGTTTCTCAGTGACAGCTGCAGAGACAGAGTCAGATAATCCTGGGCATAGGGAGAAGCAGAAGAAGCAGGGGAATAGTCAAGGTCAGCACATGAGCCCTGCCTGGCCACTGCCAGCTGTGTGGCTCAGAGTTGGATGGAGGAATTACCTCCACCCTGAAAAAAACTGGTCAGTTTCCCCCAAGCTTGTCCACTGGGTACCTGGCATCTGAGGAATCTGATGTTTATTAATTAGTGTTGGCAGCATCTATATTTGTTTATGATGTTATATAATCAAGTTTGTATAATTGCACTTTTATGACTCACTCAAAAATGCAAAGCAGTTCAGTGCAGGCAAGGAGAGTGTAATCAGGGATCCCAGATTTGTCAGCATCCCACCTTTTCCTTATACTACATGGAAAACAGCCAGAAAGATGCCATGGGAATAGGATTTACCACTCTGCCAGAATCAGACACTGTTCCCTGCGTAAACAGACTAGGTGTTAAGGAGACTCGATTTTAATTCTTTTAATTACCAAGAAGAAAGTTCAAGATCCCAAGAGATAGCAACCCACCAAAGCACTTTGTTCTTCCTTGTGGTTGTTTTTCTTTCAGAGAAAGCAGATCAGATGTGACTGTGGGCATTTCATTCCTGGCACACATGTGAGATTCATTCATTGAGTGGTATTTCCTGAGCTTGCACAGTGGGAGATAGGGTGGGCTGTCAGGATTCTGCTCAAAACTGGGTGCAAAACCTTTGCTGAAACAACTAGATAATTTTCCACAGGGGCCAGAAAGCCAGGTTCTGCTTTCTTGGATTGCTCCTTGGAGTAGCTTATCTAATTTGGGCACATTTCTTCCAATCCTTTTCTAGAAAGAATAAATAGATAAGGAAGGACTAACTCGCAAATATTTACAGACTTCCCAATGTTCTCGTCTCTCATTGCAAGTGCATGAGAAATTTGAGATCAATGTACATAGATCCTTGCAAACCTTATCTAAGTACTTTCGGGCACAGTCAAATTACTAATCTTGGCTTCCTGCAAGAAGAAAAAAAAAAGGCATCGCTTGTAGAGATGAAGAGATCTTGGCCCCCAGGAGTGGGGTTTGGGAGAACAACCCCCAAAGTTTTTACAGAACATATTCTCTATCTACGGCTTTTCATGGCTACAAGGATTCCATAAACTCTCTGACATAATGTAGGTACAATTTCCATATACATCCATATATGTACCTTTTTATGGGAACAAAAACCTGTTATTCATAATGTTCCAAACCCTGTCATTACATTTCCTGCAGAATTTCGAAGTTTTTTTGCAGCTTCAAGTATATAAGGAGTCTTCAGATGTATCCTCCTGTAGTCCCTTTGAATAGAGGTGGACAGATCATGACCTTCAGTTTCAGGGACAAGATGCAGGTGTAGGAATGTTCAGGGTTTATTGATCGTGTGCCTTAGGAGCTGAACACGTGACCATGGTTCTGATTCTGTACTTTCAACTCCAGAGTGACTTTTGAAAAGAGAAATTATTGGTTCCATCTATATAACCCAGAGTGTTTTGGACATTTTAAATTATTAAGATCCTTAAATCCGGAATCTGGCAAATCGATTTCTGTGTATACAAATCACATCTCTGCCAACCTAAATATTCCCTTTCCCTACAGTTTTCTGGTATGAACATGATAGGTAGCATGAAATGACAAAACTGTCTCAGGCCCACGTTGGTCCTAGGTAAATCAGCTGGAGACCAGAGGTCCTTCCTTAACACAGCAGTCTTTTCCCCCATTTTTTACTTCAGTTCTTTCTTAAGAAACCAAAGCATCTCTTGTCTTCAATCAATGTCTGCTTCCATTTAGGTAAAGGTGGACTTTAAACTATATTTTGAGAAATACTGTCTTCAAAAGCAAACATACAGAACGCTGTGGGTTTTTCTTAAACTTCACTGAACCAATCCCAGAGGAAAGTTGGTATTATATTGGTACCAATGTATGTGCAGAAGCCCGATATTCACCTCTCTGAGCTTTTTCAAATAGGTATCATCTCACCAACTTTACTGGGTTATTTGTGCAGATTCAAATGAGACAAAATGTGAAAGTACCATTACTATGCCCAGCACAAAATAGACCTCAGAATGATCATTTATCTTCACGACCTCTGGAATTAGTTTCTGGTTTCAATTTGCATAGTCTGTCATCCCCATTTATATCCCAGAAGAACATACACTGGACCTGACATTCTAGGAAAGGAAAGTTTCTCAAGGCCTCAGAGTTCTTCTTTTTTGAGCTGGGCTGTTCCCAAGTTAAATATTCTGATTAAGACCTCTATTTAATTCTGTCCAGCATACAGCCAGCCAAATAAATATCATCAACTAGAACACCATCAGGGACCACTGCACAAAGTTTGTAATGCCGTAATGTTTGGGGTTTGTTTGACTTGAATTTGGGTTCAAGAAATAGGTTCTTCCTAAACAAGTACACACTGGCCCTCTTCCTGACATCCAGCTGCATGCTAAAGGTTGGATTTCCCACTTCCAGATCTTGCTATGGAAACAAGCTTAATGCACAGGAAGCTTTTGAGAGCAATGGGTGTGGTACAGAAAGATATTTAATCGATATTTTAAAATACATTTTTTTATGAAAATAAGTTTGGTGTGCACTGCAACAGTTCAAGCCTGCTATAGCAGTTTACGTTTAAAGGTTTCAGGCAGATATGCTTCAGGATCATGAGAGACCTTACAATAATCAAGTATATTCTTCATAAATAACCCTTAGTATGTGCTGCATAAGGGAAAGTCTCTGGGGATCACTTAAGAGATTAAAATGATTTAACAAGGAAAAATGTTCATATGAAAGGTGGGAAACCAAGACCCACTGGATAAGACACAATGAACATTAACACAATCTGTCTGTGTAATGAAGAAGATCTTGTATTTGGAGGCCAGACATACTTGGAGAAATGACTGAAAGGCTTTACTATAGATCATATGTGTCACGATGAAATCCTCTTGTATCTTCAATTCATTACCGCTCAGTTGTTTACACAGAAGAAAATTAAAATCACTGGCAGACCCATCAGCAGTGGGAGGCACCGTTAGTGTCCTAGCCTATTTCCAGCTGTGTGTGTGAGTGTGTATATGTGTTTGTCTGCTAAGAGTTCATGTTCTATGTAAAAAATCGTTTTCTATATCATACTAAAGGATTGTCATATTATTAAAGATGTCCTGAAAATGTGTTTCTAAGTGGATGCAAGCTGTTCTGACAAATACATGTCATAATTTAATTAACAATTCTCCTGATGCTCCACTTGTAGATCATTTCTAAACCTTTGCTGACATAAACATAAATATTAAAAGTGCCACAATGAGCGTGAGAATCTGGGTATACCCAGGACATATTAATTTCATTGTCTTTGGCTGTATACCCAGAAGTGAGATTACTGGATGTTATGATAGGTATGTTTTTAAATTTAAATTGCTTCTATAGCTCTTTTTCAAAATGACTAAAGAATATTCCATATAATTTTACCAGATATGTACCAATTTCCTTTTCTGCACATTCTCTCCTATCCTTATCTTTGATCTTTTTGTTAAAAACTTCTAACTTGTGTGAGGTGATACTGCATCATGGTTTTACTTTTCTAATGGCTAGTGCTATTGAGCATTTTTTGATATCTACAGATAGTTTACTGATCATTTGTATGTTTTCTCTTGAGATGTGTCAGTTCAAGTCCTGTGACCATTTTTAGAATTGGGTTATTTTGTTTTCTTGTTGAGTCAAGCTCATATATTTTGGATATAAATTCCTTATTGGATATATGGTTTGCAAATATTTTCTCCCATTTTATGAGTTGTCTTTTCACTTTATTGTTCCTTTTGCAGAAGCATTTTAGTTTGATATAATCTCATTTGTCAATTTCTGCTTTTATTTGCCTGTGCTTTAGGGTTATATTTTAAAAAATGATTATTCAACCCGCATTGTGTAGAGATACTCCAATTTTTTTCTAAAAACTTTAGTTTTGAGTCTCATTTTTAAGTCTTTAATCTATTTGACTTGATTTTCATGTATGGTGTAAGACAAGGGTATGATTTTATTGCTCTGCATAGGGATATCCAGCTTACCTGACACTGGTTTTTTTATATATATATTTTACTTTAAAGAGAACAAAACAATAAAAACTATACAGAATTTCAAAACAAGATGATAGGAAATGAACAATGGTTGTTATCCTGTATATGGTTGTCTTCAAAGTAGTTGTTCAGGTTACCAGATATAGGCATGCAAAATTGATCAAACAATATAAGCACTAATTGTTCCTTTGAATGAGGTGGGGGAAAGGAAAAAAGAAGAAAGGGAAAAAAAAAATATATATATATACACATAAGTAGACACCATTTATTGCAGAGACTTCTTTCTGTATTATCTTTAACACTTTGGTCAAAAATCAATTGAACATAAATGTATGCATTTATTTCTATGCTGTTCCATTGGTCTATGTGTATTTTTAGAGTAGTACCATGCTGATTTAATTTCAGTTGCTTTATGATATACTTTGAAATGAAGGAGCATGATACCTCCAGCTTTGTTCTTTTTTTTTCAAGATTATTTTGGCTATTTGGTATCTAGAAATTTGTTGATTGTTCTTCCATTTCTATAAAAAATGACGTTGGTTTTTGTTAGGGATTACATTAAATCTGTTGCTTGCTTTGAGTAATATGGATATTTTCACAATATTAAGCCTTCCATCCCATGAGCAAAGGATATCTTGCCATTTATTTGTGTATTTTTTCATTTCTTTCCTCCACATTAGCACACAAGTCTTTTACCTGCTTGAAATATTATTCACAGTAGCCAAGAAATAGAACAAACCTAAGTGTCTATCAGTAGATGAATAGACAGAATGTAGTATATACAGAATGGAATATTGTCAAGCCTCTTAAAAATGGGGATAGCCTACTATTTGCAAAAACACAGCATATGGAAAACACTATGTTGAATGAAATATACCAGAAAAGTACCACATGATCTCAGTTCTATGTGAAGCATAATCTAGTTAAACTCAAAGACGCAGAGAGTAGAAGGATGGATACCAGAGATAAAGAGTGAGATGGGAAAGAAGGGAACTCAGAACTCAGGGTCAAAGGGTACAACTTTTCAACCAGAAAACAGAAATAGATTTTCAAATCTATTGCACAGTAGAGTGAGTAAGCAATAATAATGTGTTACATGTTTTAGAATAGTAGAGGGTAAATTTCAAATGTCTTACCACAAAAATGAGATAAATTAGGTGACCAATATGCTGATTAACTTAATTGAATCCTGCAACATTTTGTACATATTAAAATATCACATTTTACTCCACAAATGTAAACAGTCATGATTATCAGTCAGGAGTAATAGTAATAATAAGTTTTAAAAATATTAAAAGTAGTACAATGATCACTTTGTGTGCAATGATTATTATTGCACAATGATCACTTTTATGTCAAAATAGCAGTCTCTATTTGGTTCTTAAAATAAATTCTTGATAAACAAATAGCTGTGTCAGAGGCAGCTACATTTGTAAGGCACTTTACATATTTTTTTTCACATTTGTCATTTTCCATTCCCAGTAATATTATCAAAGGCATCTTCTCTTTCACAGAATCCTGTTATCTGTTTTCATACACACAGACACACACACACACACACACACACTTTTCTATTTTTGTGGCAAAAGCATCTCATCTTTGGTTTGTTATTCTTTAATTATTGATTGAGCATTTTCCCCAATGCTTAATTACAATTTTAATTTCCTCTTTTATGAATTCTCTCTTCCTTACTTTTCAGTCTCTTTTCTTATGCTAAGCTCTCTCTAGCTGTTATTTAAACAGCCCTTCAGATTATAAAAGGGCTTCCCATCTACCAATTTGCTAATTCCAGACAGGCATTGACTTTCTCATAGACATATGTAACCGAAATTACTTTAATACTTTGTGCTTCGGTCAAATATTTATACATAGGTTTTTTATTTGACAGTTAATCCATGGCCCAGCTTTTGAGAAAGCATTATTTCCTCCATGTGGGCATAGATTATGGACGAGGTAATTTCTAATTCATTTGTCTTTTTCTTTTTCTTCCTCTAGCTGCCTTTAGTTAAATCCTTGGAAAACTACAAATGTGTCACAGTGAGAATGAGAAGTCAAATTTTCGATGGGAGGCTTCTCATTTCTCACTTGCGGCTATGATATGTGTTCCGTTCAAAGCTGAAGCAAGGATGAATTTTCTACTTACAGTTAAATTTCATTAATTCATCCTTGTTCATATTCCTCCTTCCTTTAACATCTTTTGTAATTCCATCGTAATATCTCTGAACTGTTTTCTGTGGGATGTAAGACCTCTTTGGATGTTAACAGTATGTTGGAAATTTCCATTATTCTGATGTTTTCCATATGATTGGTACAAAAGATAAAACTTACTGATGACTGGGAATACTCAAGAAGGAGCATCTGTAATTATCTTTGCTTCAAAGGCTACTCACAGAAGCTGCTCACTCACTAATGAAAAGCTTGAGATGCATATGGTGTCATGGCTTTCTAAGTAGAAGAGACCGTAAGCTACACTGTGTCTAATGTTTTTAGCAATAAATAGATGACCTCACCAATTTGGTATCTATCCCATATTACTGACTCACATATTGTGGTCAATCCTTTTTATACTTTTATCTTGGACCCTTATACTTCTTAATGCTTGTCTTAGCTACCAAAATGTTTTTAGAGTTTAATCTGTCAGTTATCATGGACACTGAGAGTTATTTCAAAGTCAGTCACACAGTCAGGTTAGTTAGTACAATGCTAGAAAAACCACAGCTTTTAAAGTTGCCCTGTTTTGCCTGAGTAGCTGTATGACCTCGGTAAGTTTCTTAATGTTCCTCAGGCTCAGTTTATCCATTTAGAAAATGAAGCTTATAGGAGAACCTTTACAGGGCTTTCTGTATATATATTATGTGTATATGATTGTTATGCTGCTGGAAATGATCCAGTAGAATATGAAAAAATGTTTTGTGGAAGCAAGAGAGAAGGTGAATAACTGGTCTTTGACAAGAATAAAGGCACATCTTTCCCTATCACGGGCACAGCATGGCACTGGGGCTCCCCACGCATCCACCTGCTCAAGGGAAACATAGAGAAGCACAGTGTGTATATACGGGTGGTGTTTGTCCTGATGAAGTTATGAGCAATAAAGGTAGAAGACACTTAAGAATATTGGAAATGAAATTATTTTGATGGTGAATTACAAACCTTAACTTCCTTTTTTCTAAATTTTATTTTAAAGAGATTAGTAAATGAGAAAAATAAAAAAAGAACAATAGTAGCATACCAGCATCACAAACATAAACAAACCAAAGCAAGAACATTTAAAGTGACACAGCATTTCAAGACAAAATAATATGAGTTAACAGTGATCGTTATATTACGTATCACTATCCTCAACTACATTGCTCAGATTTAGCCTTGGTGATGGGAAATAAAATCATCACAAAATAATTGGGCCTTTCTAGCAGTCCATAGATTGGGTGAAGTTGTTTTACTAAAGAGAATGAATTGGAGACATGATGGTGGGAGGAAAGCAGAGGGCTTTCTATCTACATTACGAAAGTAGCGCAGTGATCCGCGATGGTGGGGTCTTTGGTGTAACCATGAGACTGGAAAGACGTGACTGGATGAGAGTGAAGGCTTGGGATGAGGAAGCAGCCAAGGAAGAGGAGTTTCTGCTGAAGAATGTCAGCATGGAGAATGGCGGCAGGAAGCCTGCAGCTGCCTTCTTCACAAAACAGGAGCAGAGTAGCTAACAGCCACAGCTCGGTGAGTTATAAAGTTCAGTGGGGGTAAACTTGAAATAAGTCAAGATATTTGAAGAAAGAAGAACAAGAAATACATTCAACTGTCCCTGGGGTACTTGCATAAATAAATAGACATAAATACATCTTCCAATAACAAGACTGCATGGGAAGTGATGCCCTCAGAGGACAGCCTGGCTTAGTCATGAAAAGAAGTGGAAGGAACAGTTTGGTGAAGTAAGGAATGCAGGAGAGTAAATACTGATGAACTGAGCTGCAGAAGCAACAGCAGGAAGATTCAGGTCAGCGTGACTGTAGTTCAGGGTAGACAACACATGGAGCCTCGGTCTGGGGAGTATTGTAGGTGCGTGGAGCTGACAGGGGAGCTTGGGTGAAGGGAGCAGGGCTGTGCAGAGCAACGGGATTGGTCCTGATGGTACTCCCGCAGCCAGCTGCAAATGTGGACAGGGCAGTCAGTCGCTGCATCACCCTCATGGGGTGCAGTGTTTGCTCATTCAGATAGCTTGTGGGGTGTCTTGCCCCAAAGGGTGAGCTCTATGGCTTGGAAGACTGAGCCCTTGTAGTTTCATCTGCTAATAATTCCCAATTAACTACACTTAATGAGACAGAAAAACTGTACAAAGCCAATTGCTACTTGCACCAGAGAATAGATTCTTAAAAAAATAACATCTCTTCCCTTTTTCTTCTATGGCTGCAAATAAATAAAAGTCACCTTTGTTCATTAATGTGGAACAACTGGCTCGATTTAAGCATTCTCCTTATTTAACAGTCTCCTTATTTAAACAAAGAAGAATTCACATTAACCCTTTTTGATATTTGCAGTTTAGCATGAGCTCAGACAGAATGAAAGCATTTGGGGCTGGAATTCAGTAGCCATTCATTATGGTGCCATAAAAGTGTTTACTTTCTATATTGCAAAATCATAGATAGTGATAGTCAGTGTTTTTCAACTTTCTTACTTGATAAACTTGCTCTTGATCCCAGGGTTAGTACTTGTGGTTCCTTCACAATAATTCATGGGCATGTGCAGGGCAGTAAAAAGAATTGAGTTGACTGACATTCATGGCTCCAGCTGAGATCAAATGTGGTGAGTCTCTGCCTTCTCGTTTCAGTTCTCATGCAGCAAATGTGCCCTTTTGCTGCCTAATTAGTCCTGCGTTTCTTGTACTTGTGTTACTTTTGTTGGTGTATCGCTGTTTACAGTGGACTCCAAGCAGAAGGCTGAAGTGCTGTCTAGTGTTTATAAGCAAAAGCAAGTTGTAATGTGCCTTAGGGAGAAAATCTTGTGGATAATCTTGCCACACACATGATTTATGCAGTGCTGTTGTGGTGATTTCAATGTTAATGAATTGACAATATATATTACATAAGATATCCTTAAACAGAAACATATGTAGTAAATAACAGTGACGTATCAAAAATTATATAATGATCAGTTGACAAAAATATAACCAGAGCCTTAAATATATTAATCCAGTATTTTCCCAGGATTGATGATTCATGCTCATTCAGCATTTATAGTGACTTTATAGCATATAACTACTGCAGAAAATGAAAATTGACTATAGTTCATGGTGATTTTCTTACATTGCTTTTCATTGACCTATCAGCAAGAATCTTAAGACTCTAAGATAAGTGACCTTGGATCATGTAACAGAAAGAGGAGTAAGAATTGATCGGTGGGTTATAGGGAGCTTAAAAACGATGATTCTCATTGAACAGTGGCTACTGATTAATTGGCAGGCCAGTGGGAGAGATGTAAGGGCACAGGCATATATCTAACATGCTTCCGAGATTCTCTTTGCCGGACTAGATGCTGGGATTACAGAAGTGTTTCTTACAGGCCTGTGCCTTCAAGAAACACACAGTCCTTTATCAATACCTCTCTCCCAATCCCAACACTTATAAAGTGTTGCAAGTGTGCTGCCAATTGGTGTAGTGCAGCGATGGCGAACCTTTTAGAGCTTTCAGTGTTAAGGAACAGCTCACTGCGGTGCATGTGCCATAGGTTCACCATTACTGGTGCAGAGCATTAATGTCAGTTCCTTTGATCTGCATCAGGACCCTTAGAGGAATCCTTCTGCACTGATGTCATTATTTAGAAAACTGGCCTACATTCACATCAGAAGACGGCCGAGTCAGGCACTAGACCCATGCAGTAGAGTGTCAGGCAACCTTGCATCCACGCCAACCTTCAGGTTAGGGAGAAGCAGAGGCAGTTCCAAATAATAGGTGTTCCTGCTGGTAGTACATCTAGGGCTGTGGGAGCTCAGAGGAGACCCATTCCAGAGACGACTTCTAACAGAAGAAAGAAGACATGAACTAGGTTCTCAACAGGGGACAGAAGGCTCAGACATTCTAGCACTGCCCAGGCTTCCTGGGATCAGACATCTAAGCTTCAACTGTTCATGGGCCACTCTTCCAGAAAACAAGGTTTGGTCAAAAAGAAGCAATCACTGTGGTGTCTTAACCCCATTGAGCCGTTTAAGTACAGTTTGTATTTTCCATTGGCATTGAGTTTTAAAAGTGATTCTTCTGTTACCACTGTGAAATAAAAGCCACTTTTATTGGGAAGAAAAATAAAACTATCAGTGCTTTGATTCTTCTTAGGTAAGGGCTAGATTTCTATCATTCTCCCCACTCCTATATAGAGCTCCTGAGGAAGGAAGTTTGCAGGTCAGCAAGAATGTTACTCATCAAAGGGATATTCTGGCTGAGAAAAATTAGGCAGGTAGGGGCATTTCTGCCCGTCTGAGTCTCCCTGCTGCAATCCAAGCTGATAAATTCAGAAAGCATTCCTGCACTGGGAAGATGAGGGTTTAGGCCCTAGGGTTTTGGAGTCCCTTGCTAGGTAGCCATAGCGAATCCAGACTTCAACCTTATATTACCCTGCCATGGTCAGACCAACCGTGACTCAGGGTATTCTGCAGAGACATTCCAGTCCAGCCTCTGACACCTTCAGCAGCTCAGCACTGGAAACAGCAGCTCTGGGTTGCTGTGGGTGACCTTTCTGCTTGGTCTCCCCACTTGCTCTATGTTGTGTCACCTGCCTGCATGTTGTCCCTTGATCACTCTGATGGGAGGAGAGAATGCAGAAGATGTTGTGCCCTGAGTGGAAGTACTTAAGTTCTTACTCATGTAGATGAATAAACCCAATAAAAAACATAAATAGGCAAAAACTGCAATAAAGTAAAATGACTTTGGAAATCCCACAGCAACTGTGAGATACAAAATAACAGAAACTTGCAACAAGCGTTGAATTAATAATATAAGAGCGTAGTTTTGCGCAGGGGCCATACTAATCTTCTCTGTATCATTCCAATTTTAGTCTATGTGCTGCTGGAACAAGCACCCAAGAGCATAGTTTTGGTATTCTTGTAAAATGGAGCTAGGATCTTCCAACTTTCCTTCTTCTAAGTTTAAAGAATGCCTTGCTTAATGGCCATGTGTGCTTGCCTAAAGGAAAAATCCAACTCTTCGCTACTGGAGAGAAAAATTAGAGGATGTACCATTGGCATCCTGGTTACATAACTATTCCTGTCATCATGGGTTTTAAGTAGGTCATTCTTTTTTGAATAGACACTGAATAAATAAAAATATTCCAGGATTTCCACTACTATGTTTTAATTTTATTCATTTTATTTATCATTAAAGATCAGAGAAATTAGGTTTGGACTCATGTTCACAGAATAAGACCTTGACTATTTTACTGGGTTATTATCCTTCAGAGTAAGTTTAAATAGGTGCCCAGCCCATAGATCCACTGGGATGTGCGTATGAGCCAATTATTTTCTTTATATTGCAAGCATAAAGTGAGCGATGGTATTTCATGTGGCAACTCTGGTTATTATTTACAGTCTGGAACATTGTGTGGAAAGGATGCCAGGGCTGAGGTTGACTCAGTAAGAAACACAATTATGATTGACTAACACTGTCTGCCATAAGTTCAAGTGGGGAAACGTGGGACAACTGAGACCCTTGTTTTTCATTCTTGGATTAGAGCTGTAAGAGGTGGCAACCAGCTCTACCGGAATCCTATGGAATATGGGTGGAAATGGACCATGTTCTTATCAGCCCATCAGGCAAAGGGGATATTTGTGGCAAAGTGTTTTTTTACTGTCTGTTATTTCACCTTGATTCCTCATCTCAATCAACTAAGGTTTCTTAGAGGGCTGTCACCCACCTGAACCACGTACCTTTCCTGAAGAATAAAAGATGAGAATTCAACTAAAGGAGAAAATACAGGTAAAGGAGACTTTGGAGCAAGCATAGCTATATTCCCCTATGCTGTAAAGTGTCTCTCGTGTAGAGCACTTCTGTCCAGGTCTAATATGTCTATCCAGATTCCAGTTCCTTGGTCTGATGCAAATCTCTGCGTCGTAGGGCAAGATGCATGTCGGGGAGAAAAGCAGGACCTCACTAAGCAAAGAGAGATTCATACAGTAGCAATTACTGAAAGAAGCTGACCATAGGTGAACACGTCCTTTCCTCCACGGGAATGTACCTACCTACCTACCTTCCCAGGAAAAGACTGAAAACACTGTATAGCCTCCTTCACACATACTTCTGGAGGTCTTATAGTGCCCCAGGCTAGGCAAACCTTTGAAAGTACAAGGGAAACACCTTAGCGATTTCTAGTTTGACTGGCAGGAAGACATTACCATCTTTTTGTACCTCAGCTCCCATTTGCACTAAGCTTTGGTGGTGTGAAAATTGTACAGTGGTTTCAAAGCCAGAACATAGGGAAAATAGGAGAGGGTGAAGCAGGGCCTCAGTGAACACCCCGGCAGACTGCATGTCTAGATGGTGTTGCCATTCTTGGAAATGAAATGAAATGACACCTGCACTGCCATCCATTCATTTCTGTTGCTTAGTTTACCATTTTTTGCTTAAAACATATGACAGAAAAATGCAGGCTGAGTTAGAGGCAGAAGCAAAGGGGAAGGAAATAGTATTTGGTGCCAAACTCTTGGGCTTGGTGTGGGAAGGGCTCACTGGCATAACCTGGTGGCTGGCCTCACTTAGTTTAATGTCCAGGGAAAGGTAGCCTTCTAAGTGTGCAGATGAGGATCAGAATCCACCTGGAGGGACCCTGGCCCACTCAGGCCCTCAAAGAAGGAAGGGGTCACTGCGCTGGCCCAGGGAATATGTAGAAAGGAACACGGGATAGGCCCCTGTGCATTCATCCACTCGTTCCTTGCCCATCACTCATTCAGCATTACACACCTCACTTCGGGTACTAAGAACCCAGAGATGACTAAAGTTCAGCTCTTCCCCTGAGGAAGCTCCCGAAGTCCTGGAGCAGGCACCATGTACACTCTACAGTGTCGTGATGCAGTGATGGATCTGTTGGGCAGACAAGCTTGGGTGCTATAAGCCTCCATGTAGCTTCTGAGGGAACAGAGAGAACGAAGGCTCTTCTGGGCAGACACCACCTACAGGTACCTGCCTTGGCAAAGAGATGTGTCACTGTACAACCTGGAAAAAATTCTAGTCTCCGTGCTGACTCAGTATCTATCATGGTGTTGACTTGGCCAGTGAGAAATAGGATGCAGTATGCACAACCCGCACACAGCACCCCATGGAAGGGCACAGATCCAGCATCCTGGCTCAATGCTGCATCTTATCCTGTAACCTACCTGGCCTCTCAGTGCCTTGTTTCCTCAAAGTGCAAGGTGGGACATAGAGTGTGCACCTACCTCGATGGTTGTGAGGAGCCACCAAACTAGATCATGTATGCGGTAGAGCTCTGAGCCCTAGAAGGCTTAAATATTGTTATTTAATAGCTGTCGTTTGATGATTGGTCAGTTGGAGAAACCTTTACTAAATATGCTAGTGGATGAAACTGCTAGTGGGTTGTATTCCACAGCACCTCTTCTCTTCTACTTTCCTCTCTGTGTGTCTCGGTCTCTGTTTCTCTCTCTTGCTTTCTCTCTCTCACACACACTCTACACCACACCACAAAGATACACACACACACACACACACACACACACACATCTCTCTGCCTTCCACTGTCAGCCCTGCCAATTCACAAGTTTGTTCTTTCTTTGCTGAGAAATGCCTGTTTTCAGTTTTTTAGGCAAGAGATGGGTTTTCCCTGGATACAGCTTATAACATAATTGTGTCCTTGGGGCCATATTGCTTACTTTCTTGCAGAAAGTATTTTTTTAAGAAAGAGGACATAGAAAATAAACAGTCAAGAATTGTTTGTCCCCAGTAGCTTTATTGGAAAGCATTATTGGGCCAAATGAACCGAGCTGAACATTTGCATTAATTAAATTGACCATAAACCCAGCTTAATGTTTCATTTCACCTTTCTCCCAGAACGATGGAGCTGGAGTGCTTTGGAACTTAGATACATACCCGCTGGCAGGGACAGCTGAGAAATCAGCGACAATCAATGTTTGTAATCAAAAAAGATTAAACTTCGTATTAATTAACAGAACCCTAATGGCCAATACTGATTTGGGGCCGATTGGCCCAAGCTTGTGGTCCACTAGTAGGACTGGAGGAAATGAAACCATGATCCCTTCTGGAAGGAATGAGTGAAACTCTATGTGCATAGCTCCAATTCTTGAACTAATGGAGACTCACACCAAGTACTGTAAGAAATCAGAATTACATGAAAAGCAGCTCCCCACAGGTACCCCATGGTGCTTCTGATCCCATAATTTAAAGAGGTAGTAAGAGACAGCACCTACTCCTGGATTCAAATCCCAGATCCATCTGGCACTAGCTATTTGTCCCCAGCAAAGTTCCTTAACCTCTCTGAATCTGTTTTCTTATTAATAAAATAGTGATCCTAACTGTACCTATCTCAAAGATTTGGGGAGAGTTCATTGTTATTTAAAGTGGTAGAGAAGAAAACATGAAGGAAGAAATAAATACTAGTTCATTAATCAAGCCAGTGTTTGCTGGGCACCCACCTTTAACACAGTAAACCTCAAAGCCAGTGTATGACGTGCATGCTATTATGCCCATGTTCATGGATAGAAGCGCCAAGGAAATCAGCAAAAAGCCTACACTGGAACTGCACAAATGTCCTAGTGAGGATTGAGTCCACCCCGCTCTGCCCTGAGCCCAGTTTCTTGAGACTGTTTGTGCGAGTGTGGGGCCTAAAAGGAAGATGGTAGTGACAAAGTGAGGTGAAATCCCTGGTTGGGATTGCCTGGAATCTCCTAGTGAGGGCAGAATTCACAACCCTAGAATAAGCTAAGAACAAAAAAAACCCTGTGACCCAGCGTCAAGCCCAGTGTCTCCCACACAAATGATTCACACATCAGGTCAGTAAAGAACATGCATCCTTTCCCATGAGGCCCTGTTGTGCGCGCACAGGAGGACAGGAACTAGGGATACCAAGGAGTAGGGGATCCATTTTATGGATTTGTAGATCTAGAGTCACAAACTGGCCCAGGCAGTAGGAAGTGCCACAGGGATACTCACAGCCCATAGAAGTCCATTACAGCCCACAGAATGGCTGGAGCTTCTTTTTTGCTTGATATTCACAGGCATAACCACCTGGTTAGTAAGAGTGGAATCTGGTACCTCTGTTTCAGAGTAGTCTGGGGCCCCAGGCAAGCTTGGTACATTCTCCCTGTGGCTATTCCTCTCCAACAGACCTAGGAAGATACCTGCATTTGACCTGTCTTCCGAGCAAGAAGACAATCTGCACCTTTGGATAGTGTTGCAACAAAGTAATAATTTAAGAGGAATTACTCCCTAACATGCTCCTGCTAAATAAATCTTCAGCAGCATCTCTGGGTGATTTCCTTCCTGAGAAGCAGAATAACCACTTTGCGCTGGCTCACCAAATGGTCAATGGCGTGGTGCACCATTGCCTCCAGTTGTGTCAGTATGAGTGCTGTGCACTTGGTGATCATTTATCCCTGAATCACTCAGAGATCACCTCTGCTCACCAAGGTCCCAGCCATATGAAAGAGCAGGTGCCAGGGTGCTAGTCAATACTCAAGGAGGAAGGGGTGACTGGCAGGGTATATGGTGCTCTCTTTGTCCACATCCTCTTTATTTCAGTGAAAGGTGTCTTAAACTGTTCAGGCTGCTGTAACAAAACAGACCATTTATTTCTTGCAATTCTGGAGTCTGGGAAGTCCAAAGTGAAGGCAACAGCAGATTCGATATGGGGCTATTCCTCAGAGAGGGTGCCTACTCTGTGTCCTCACGTGGTAGAAAAGGAAAGGAGCCAGCAAATACTCTCAGGCTTCTCTATAAGGGCACTGATTTCATATACGAGGGCCCCATTCTCATGATCTAATAATCATCTCTCAAAGATCTCACCTTCTAATATAGTCTCCTTGGTTATTAAGCTTCAATAGACAAATTTGGAGAGGGAGACACAAGCCTTCAAATGATCAGAAAAGTCCATTTGTTCATTAGAACATGATGCTACTTGCTAGACCTAATTAGTTTTAAGGTTTGTGAAATTCAAACTCAGTGTGCTTACGTCGTGCAGACATCCAAATGTGTACAAGTTCTCAGCAGAGGCACAATGTGTTTACCTGAACCAGTGAACATGACTTCTTGAAGCACAAGGAGACACCAACTCCAAGTCCTCTAATCTCCTCCCTTATTCTTTCTCATTCGCTGTGACAGCAGCAGTGTTTATAGACGCTATCTGGGTTGCTTCTCCACAGAAATGCCATCAACTTTCCGCCCTTCCAGGTGGATCAGTGGATGCAGGGAGAAAGCTAAAGCTGACTAAAGGACAAGGTTCCTTGTTTCTCTTGCTTCTACTTAGATTCTTGGAAGGCTATGGAGTGAGGAAACCACAGCAGGTTTTGAACAAGCTGGATCTTGATTCAAATCCTGACTCTTCTACGACTAGCTCAGTGACCTTGGGCAAGTGCAAGGTACCTACTGTTTCTGGCCTCAGTTTCCCCCTTTCTGTCATGAGACACAGAGCTACAGTGCAATCCGTGGGTGAGGGCGGGAGGGTCAGCTGTGCACACTTGGCAGGGTAAATCTGGAGAGCACAAGTTCCACACAGAAATGTGTGTGTCCAGTACAGTAGCCAGTCCCTCAAGTTATAATAACTAGAGTGACTCCTTCAACTTGGATGTTGAAGATTTTCTATTTCATTGTGTTGATTATCAGTAAATGTGTAAGGAAGTCTGCAATTGGCAGCACTCTTTTTATTCTTCCTCTTGAAGGAAGTAGCTCTTACATGCACTGACCTGGTGCTTTTCACTTTTAGACTCCCCTCCCCAACTCATTCCTCTGTCACTTTTAAGATGTTCATATACAGATGAAGAACCTAAGAGGAGAGGAGAGTCCTCTTCATGTCTTGTGGGCTCATTTCCTTAGGAATGACTTTGCCTTGAATTACACTCATGATCTTACAGGTTGGAAAATAGACTTATTTCCCTCTGCTTAAAATTTCCCTCTGCTCATCTACCATACCATGCTCCAAGATACTTTTCTCATGATAAATTCAATTAATCCTCACAATAACCTACAGCCTCAGAATAACTGGAAAATTCATATTTCATATTCCACATACACATAGGGATAATAGCAATGTGCTGAGGAAATAGCCATACAAGGTGTTGCAGGATGAAATGAGTTACTGTGTCAGAGCCCTGGGCCTGGTATGAAGATGGTGCCTGAGGGATGCTAGTGCTTGACTGTCCTCTCCTCAGCCTCTACAAGAGCATCCTCAGAAAACCATGAGAGCAATTCTTCATAGTACCTCGCTGACTATCAGCTTGCAGTAGGTGTCAGAGCATTGGGAAAGCCTTCAGCAGGTTCAGGGTCAGTATTTAATCACAAGAAGGTGTCTTGTAGTTACAGTTCAAATCACTAAAAAGGGTCACCTAACTATGACGCTGTTGGGGTTTGGTTTAACTCCTAAAGAGACAAGATTGGACCAGCTCACAAAACCTCGGGGGATGTTTGATGATTGCCCTCACCATCCGTTCACCGTCAACATGATCAGGTGGCAGATGCTGAGCAGAGGATGTGACTTGGGCTCCTCCCAGTTTTAGGGCAAGAGCCAGGAAGAAGCCAAACCATGACTCTGGCGATGACTGCTATGGAAACATTGGTCCTGAGGATACTGGGCTTAATTCTTGGGACTCCAGTGTCTGTTCGACCCTCTCACATGCCCCTTGGGGGCCTTTGAGGTAGACTGAACAGCTCTTTAGAGATTAGCTGAAGCTACCCCACCTCTAACTATTCAGCTAACCTTGAAATCATTATTTATGTAAGACACAGTAAGGCCTGTTTGGACTTACTTTATAAAACTACCATGTTAGCTATCAGGGAGGCAGGCTTGTTCTGCCCAGGTAGCCAGAGGGGCAGGGGTTGGGGTCCTGGGCTCTGGCTTTCAGAGGTCAGCTCCCGAGTCTACTACTTAGAGAACTGTCTTTGTGCCTGTAGATGCAAGAATGGAGGTACCTGAGTATCTATATACCCTGAGCCAGGGATACCCTTAACTGATGACTAGTCATGGGAGAAATATGAAAGCCCTATGCCCTTGCCTCAGGAATGAGACAACTCTGAGCATGACTTACACGCCAGAGCTGCTCTACAGGATCAGACTAAGGCCACTGTCCAGGGGACACTGCCCATAACACTACCCCACCTTGCCCCTCCAAACCCACTTCCTTATAGTTCTACCCTGGGAAGCTTTCTTAATAAAGCTTAGTCAGTAACCTACATAAGAACCTTCATTTAAGGGTCTGCTTCTTGGGAGCTCCATGTAAGAAGCCATCTGACTCAGCGTCTGTGATTGTCTGGCAGCTCACAAGGAGGTTCAGGACTCTCCACGTGCAACCCCTGCAGTTCTCCTCAGCGTGTCTAGCTCCCCTGCAGTTGACCCTTGCTTCCAGCAGGTGCAGCAGAGAGTGGCACACAAGCCACACAAAGTAAAGTAGAAAATAGTACAAATACTGAGGTCCTGGTGGGTGGCAGAGTCAGGGAGGACTTTTTGGATGTTCTGTGTGTGCAGTTGGTCTTGAATGACAGGAGTTAGAGGGCCTGAGGGGGGAAGCACTGCAAGCAGGAACACGCTATGAATAAGGGTATAGTACTGGGGGACTACCAGTTCTTCAGGAGAGAGGCCTGACTGCCTGGGCTCTAACATAGGCATGGGAGAGAACCTGGAAACAGAGACTGCCTCTCATATTCCACACAGAACCCAAAGCATGTGTCTTTCTTCTCCCCTTGGATGTAGCTCCATGCACCAAGGAGACAGAGGAGGAAGTCACAGGTGGAGGCTGGCCTAGTGTATTACTCTGCTCACTGAGGATGCAGGTTTATCCCCTTGAAGGTCTGAAAAGTTAAGTCACTTCCCCCAAGGATGCCCATCCTTCATGCCTTTCACACACTGCCTCAGTTATCTTTTAGTCTCGAGGCATCTCTGGGTGCATCTGGTCTCAGACAGATTCCCTCTCAATGGCCCTGCAGATGACTGCTACAAGGAGAGGCTATTGAAAACTATCCTAGAATTTAGATAGGAATAACTCACCTTGAAAAATAACAAGGTTAAGGCTGAAGAATGTTCTGTTCGACTCTGTTGTAATTAAGAGAACTTTTCTGTATTGTGTGCCACATAATTGAATTATAGCACCGATTAATTTTTTAAATAATTATTTGTAGGTTTGTTCCCCCTACTGGTATACTTTTGCTAAAAAAAAATAATGTACTTTGCCACTTAATAAAGCAGATAGATGTTGAGAGAGAGACAGTGGAGGAGATATTGTTTGCCCTGGGTAGTTCCATCATCACTATTGATTGCACAGCCTTATTACTCACTTCAGAGACACTGCAATTAATAGCAATGGAAATAAAGGAATGTCCATGTTCCATTAGGCTTTATTGAAAGAGGAAATAAACAATACATGTAGACAAGTAATAACTCTTTCTTGGCCATGACAGCTGTGCTTTCAGAGGAAGGATGAACCTGCATCTTAAACAGGCAGCCCAGGCCCCTCCTGCCGGTGGTGGGACACATCCTCCTTAAAGACCAGACATCGGGTCCAAGACACACCCCACTGCACATTGAGCTCCTCACTGACCTGTCTGTGGCCTGCAGAGACACGGCTGTGAGCAGGAGGAGGGTGAACTGAGAGCACCCACACCTGAGCCCCTTCATTGCTTCACTGGTATTCAGGGCTGAAGACTCTACTTCGGATCACATTAAATAGATCCCTAAACAATCAGAGTCTAAATAATGAGATGAGAAATGGGACAGCCCCAGCTAATGCTTGCAGTATTATTCTGAGATGTGCCATGGTCCCCACCATCTGGCCCCTGCCTTCTCTCTGCCTTACCTTTCTCTGGTGCTCCAGACCATGAGTGGATCCCTGCTACACCCCACTGCTGCCCTTGAAGGCCTTTTTACCCTATTTCCCAGGCCAGTGACATTCATACTTCAGGACTCAACCTGCTACTCTCTCTGGGCCTCCAAATTCTGCCTTGTCATCTCACGGTTCAGCTTACACAGCTGTGCCCTGTGAGCCCGTGAACGGTGCAGTGAAGAGCTCTCCACCTCTTTGTGTGTGCTCCCAGGACCCAGCAGGGAGGGTGGCTTGGAGTGATATGAGGAACTCTGTGTTGACCGAAGTAGATTGCCATGAACTTACCCGTGCACAGGTACAGTGGCTTCTTGGCCAGTGCTACGAAGGTGTGTCCTTTGAGCTGAGATGTAATCTATATACGGTAATGTACACTAATTCTATAGACACAGAGGAGGATGTGTTTATTACATACAGAGAAGATCATGTAGTTACTGAGTTACTGTACACAGAAACATATACAACATGCCCAACTCTCCACAGAGCCCCCGCTTGTGCCTTCTAGTCCATGCTGCTCCCATCCGCTCACAGAATACCCACAGCAGTTTCTTTGTCATTTCTATCACCATTTGGATGAGGCACTTCCATGTCACTGAGACAACATACCTGACACTCACAACTGAAAGAAGATGTTTATTTAGCTCATAGTTTCAGTGGTTTTAACCCATGTCAGTATAGCTCCAAGACACAAATAGTGTGGTGGAAGGGCATGGCCAAGGACAGCTGCTCACCCCACAGCACCCAGGAACATAAAGAGGAGCCAGAGACAAAATTATGCTCTTCAGGTCATACTTCCACCAGACCCCAACTCATGACAGCATAGTCAGCCATGACATAATCAATAAATTAATCTACTGATAGGTATAGCCCACCCCCGCCCCGATTCAGTCACTCTCCAGGCACTCCCCCACTTTGCATATATGAGACTTCTGGAGAATACTTTAGATTTCAACAATGAAATTCTACCCTGGCCCCTAAAAGGCTCATGTTCACCTCATTATGCAAAATGCATTTAGTTTATCTCTAAAAATCATGAAAATCTTAACAGTTCCAACATTGCTAAAAAGTCCATGTCCAAAGCCTCTTCTGAAATGCAGGCAAACTCTTAGCTAGGAGCCTCTGCAAAATTGAAACAAAAGTTAATACTTCCAAAATACAATCACATAGGGTAAATATTCCCATTTCAAAAGGGAGGTATGGGAGATAGGAATCAGACCAAAGGAAGACTGAAGTCCAGCAGGGCCCACATTAAATCCTGTAGCTCCATGTCGAACACCCAGAGCAGGTTGTGGTGATACATGAGTACCAAAGGTCTTGAACATCTCCTCTATGGCTTAAAGGGTTGCAGCTCATATAGCCTCTCTCTTGGGCTAACTCTGCTTGCTGCCTGCAGTTTTCTTCCATAAGCCTGACAACTGTAACTTCTTGGGGTCACCACTATATCTTCAGCTTCACACTCTTTCTGGGGTTCCTGGCAGGGACTGTGCCCCTGTCACACCTTTTGCCAAGCCTCATAGGCTTCCTCCTAAAATCTGTGTGGAAGCCTTTGTGACTCACTAAATTTTCTCCTGCATGCTTGAAAAACCAGCATCATGTGGAAGAACCAAGGTCTGTGTCTGCATCAAGCAATAGCCTGATCTACTTGCACCATGCTTGCAGTGGTGCCTGAATGACTAAACTTGGAGAAATATTTCCCTAGGCATCCCTGAATAAGCAGGGCACCTTGGCCTCCTCAAAACAAAATATTTTAAAGAAGTTTACCTTTCATACCCTTTTGTGTGATGAGTGTAGATTGGCCATTTCCTGAGATGCCCTTAAGGCATTTTTCCTACAAAGTACCTGGCTTCTTTTTAAGGCTAACCTTTCTCAGCAGCCACATTTTCCTTGGCCTCAACTTCCTTTCTGACCAAGCTGAAAATATTTCAAATCAGCTGGGTGTGCATTTTACTCTTGATCCCATACAGATTTAGTTAAAAGCAGCCAGAAGTACCCATGCCACAGCCTGAATGTTAGGCTACCTTGCAATTTTCTCTAACAGATCAATTAGTCTCCCATCTGTAAATTTAGCATTATAAAAATTCTTAGGATATGCATAAAATATAAACAGATTCCTTCACATAATTAAATATGCATGGTCTCTAGTCCAGTTTCCAATGCAATCCTTATTTATATCTAAATCCTTTTTTTTTTTTTACTTTTTTTTTTTATTTTAGAAACATAAAAGTACAAAAACATATTGACAAACAGACACCCATTATCATAGAAAATAGTACAATCACAACTAATCTATAGACAAGGTGATATGGTCTCAACAGTAGTTGTTGCTTTATCCATTGATATCTTCGAATTGTAGATGTATGGACCCATATACAGACATGCAAATTTAGTC
>PVLD010018998.1:0-37524 GCA_004027595.1 Dinomys branickii
CAAAATGCAGACAAACTTTCTGCCAAGCTATAACATACATCGTCTGGAGTCCAACAACCAATAGATTTCTGTTGGGAAGTCCTTCTTCCCAACAGAAACCTCCCGAACCTGGTCTTTACTGGCAGGATTTCCATCAGCCTTCTGGTCTTCCGAGCTCTGATCAGACATCTCCAAACCTTTCCAAACTCTTCCCACAAGCAATTTCTAAAGACTCTTGAACCACATGGTCAGGTATAGTCACAGCTACAACCCCAGTGTGCTAGTACCAAATTCTGTCTGGGTTACTTTTCTCTCATTGCTGAGCCAAAATACCCAACACCCAAAATGAAGGAAGGAAAGGTTTATTTAGCTTACAGTTTGTGGAGGTTTTAGTCCTTACTTGGCTGGTTCTGAGACAGCGTGGCACATGGCGGAGGGCAAACTGTTCAGGGCAGCAGAGCACAGCAAAAGCAACCAGCAAAAGGGAGGAATGGCTGCAAGCAGCTTCTTTTTCTCCCTTCCCTTGTAAACAGCCTACCCCCACCCAGAGGGTGTGTAGCTTTCACACAAGGTCCATGCTCTCCTTTTCCACAGGCTCGAGATGTATACAAAGTAAGCACCCTAGCTTCCTGCTTAATCACTCAGCCAAACCTCTAGACTACCCAAGTTGACAGAATATATCAACCATAACACTGCTGATGTGTAAATAAGTCAAAGTTCTGACTTTGCGGTATTTGTTTATTGATACTTCAAAAGAGTAAAGTTACATTACGGAGCTGAGTGATACCTGCTCCTTCATTTTGCTGAATCATCACTCTGTGGAGAAATAGATCCATTGTGACTTCTTGTAACTCCTGAATGGTTTTCATAGGATGCAACTTTTACTGTGCTCCTTTTTCTATTCCATCTGTATGAAAACAGAAGAGATGTGGAGAAGGGACATAACCACCTCGCTTTTCTTAAAGTTGAAAATCTGATTTTGAAGATCATGTACTAGAAACAAATTTCTCAAACTGATTGGTATTACTCTAGTCCAGTTAATCTCATCATGAAGACTGTGTGAACAGCAATAATATCATAGTTTTCTAAGTGCTATTTCTTCCTACCAGTTTATGTAAGAAAAAGGTGTGATCTTTATATGACATTTGAGACGGTTTCCTCCTCCAAGTTCATAATTTATGGATACAGTACCAAGGATTTCATCTTTTTATTTGGTCATCTTATGATGTATTAAATGACATATAATAAGTCTAACATACATGGCACACAGTTTGGAAAGTTTGGCCGTATGTATAAATTCATGTGACCATGATCACAAACAATGCAACAATTACACCCAGCAAGTTTCTTTGTCCCGCCCTGTAATCTCTCCCTCTTGTCATTCTTCCTTTCAATTAATCACTGATCTATATGCCCCTTCTCACTGAAGATTGTTTCATGTTTGCTTGAGTAGGTACATGGAATCATGAATTATATACAGTAAAACCTTGGTTTACAAGCATAATTCATTCTGGAAACTTGTGAGTAGACCAAGGCACTTGTACATCCATGTGAATTTCCCTATAAGAAATAATGGAAATTCAGATGATTCATTCCACCACCCAAAAAGAGTCATGTAAAATAATGAAAAGAGTGCAGCATGATACAAAATAGTACATAAAATATAAAAGAGAAAGAAAAAGAAGTTAATCTTCACTTACCTTTGAAAACCTTTGTGGCTGTCAAGGGAGAAACAAGAGTGAGGAGGGCCATTGTGCAGCATGACTTTCACTCTCACTAATGGAATCACTGCTGTTGGCTCCATGGAATGCTCTTCTTTTCACGCAGCTTTAAAAGGGAACTTGTCCAGTAATTTATCCAGTGAGCTCATCTACCTGCTTTTGCCTCCTTTTAAGGATTTCACAGAAATAGGACATTACAATGTTAAACATGCATCGCTTGCAGTGCTATAACCTTGTCAGGGTGCTGCTTTTCTACAAACTTCCACAGTTTCCCACATTTAGCAAGTTTCCCTATCATTTAAAGTGAGAGATTCTTCTGCCTTTATCTCCTCTTCCTTGCGGATGTGTTGCCCTCCACACCCTGTTGCTGATGGGTGATGCTCAACCACAATCCTGGTGACAGAGAGCGGGAGGGGTGTGGGGCGGGAGAAGAACAAGAAGGGAGGGGAGGGGAGGGGAGAGGAGGGGGAGGGAGGGAAAGGAAAGGAAAGGGAAAGAAGAAAAGAGGGAACCACTACTATTAGGCCAGTTGTAGTCAGTGACATTTGGCATTATGTACTACTTTTATTGCAAGATATCACTCATTTATCAAGTTAAAATTAATTAGAAACATTTGTTCATCTTGAAGGACACTCATGGAACAAGTTCCTCAAAATATGGTTTCACTGTATTACATTCTCCTTACCTATTCATTAGTTAATGAGCACTATCATTATTTCTACCTTCAAGGATTTATGACTAACCTACCTGTGAATATTCCTGTATAAGATTTTGAGTAATAATGTGTTTTTACTTTGGGGGGTTGCATCTAGGATATGAAATGACTGGGTCTTAGAGAAACTCTGTGTTTAACTTTTTAATGACGTTCCAAACCGTAGTTCAATTTTTTTGTACCATTTCATATTTTCACCTGCATTAAGATTCCAGTTTTTCCACTTCCTTTCCAACAAGTGCCAGTTTTCATTATTAGCATTATAATGTCATGGGGTTTTGTTTTGGTTTCAGGAATTGAACCCAGGACCAGACAGGCACTGTGTCTCTGAGCCGTATCCCCAGCCCACTAGCATTATGATGATGTAAGTGGTATCTCATTTTGTTCACTAGCATTTTTCTAATGACTGCTGATGTGGAACCTCTTCTCATGTACTTATTGGTCATTTTGCATGTGTGTGTACTCACAGCTTGTTTTCCATTTTAAATTAGGTTAACTTTTATTTTAGAACTATAAAGTTTTTTATATATTCTAGCTACTACATGATTATCAGTTATTTAACTGTCTTCTTCCTATTTTGTGGGTCATCATTTTTCTTTTTATACAATGATCTCTAAAGCAAAATTATTTTTAAATTTGGTAAAGTCCAATATACTTTGCCATTGCTGGCATTTAATTTTTGTTTTTAAAATACTATTACCTGGTTTTTTTATTTTGAAGAGAATAATAAAAAAAGAACAATAGCAAAATTTCAACAACATAGACAGAAACAAAGCAAAGCAAAAACAATAAAAATGGCACAGGGTTTCAGAACAAAATGATAGGAATTCACAGTAGTTGTTACATTACACAGTGTTAGAGTCTCTGAAGTTGCTCAGATTACCAGATGTAAGAATGCAAGACTGATCAAACCATTAAAGAGAATTTTAAAAAAAGCAAAAAATCATTAGAAATGATACAGAGTAGATATTATGAAAGGGAAATAAATTGCTCCAAAGAAGGAACAACTGGAATGAGGGAAACAAGAAAAAGAAAGAAGGGAAAAATATATATGATATAGAAGGACATTGGGGTAACTGTACTGCTGACGTCTAATGGCTTATTGAATGGAACAGTTAATGGCTAATTTTGTTCTTTTTGACCAATTTTGCGTGCTTATACCTGGGAATCTGAACAACTAATTTGAAGACAACACAGCGCAGTATAACAACTACTAATGAATTCCTACTAACTTGTCTATCGCCTAGTTCTTGATCACAAATGTTCACCTTTGTTTCCTTCTAAGAATTTAAAACGTTTTTACTTTTATAATTAGATTTTGGTCCATTTTGAGCTTATCATGTACATGGTGGGAAGCAGAGATCCCACTTACTTTATTTGCATGTGGACATCCAGTGGGCTTGGCACTATTTGTTAAAAAGGTATCCTTTCTCCATCAAACTGTCTTTTTCAACATCCCCCTGACGGTGAACATGTGGATTCATTTCTAGAATCTCCATTCAGATGTATTGATCTGTATGTCTATAATAATTCCAGTTTCAAAGTCTTGGTTGCTGTATCTCTCAAAGAGTTTGAAATTAAGAAGTGTGAGTCTTCCAACTGTGTCTTTCTTTTTAAAGTTTTATTTTGGCTATTTTGACACATCATTCCTTTTTGCTGACAGGTAGCTTTCTGCTGTGTGGTTACTCCACGATTCCTTGACTCTTTCATCTCTTCATGGACGTGTGAGGTGTTCCAGTCCAGATAAAGACTGTGAATGTGAGACTATAGTTCTTAGCATATAAGTGGGTTTTTATATATCTTCTATAAAGCAGCAAGATGATGAATATCTATTTTTTGATCACCCAGATATTATGCCTGAAATCTCAGGTCCCCATCTCTTAATCATGGAACTTAAATGTAGAGTTATGATCAAGAGGTTGGTACAATAGACAGATGTGATGAAGTTTCAGGACAGACACTATGTAAACAAATGGCTTTTGGAGGAGTCACATATATTATGCCTTGGAGAAATAAAGTAACAATGGCCAGATGTTAGAAAATGGAAAGTTATGAAAAGATATCTAAAGCCTCATTTTATTTTGTTATAAAAGTTCACCTTTTGATGTCTAAGTATAATATGCTTTGTCAAATTTCAAGATTATTCATGCATACTCACTTGCCTGTGAATCACAGGTTAGATCTCTTAGTCTCAATTTGATGGACAAACACAGGGCAGTTTTTGCCATTAAAATTAATCAGCTCTTCTCACATAATGAGTTGTATTCCATTTTCACATTCCACAGATCACCATAAAATGATGGTGGAGAGACACTGATTTGTTTACGGCAGTGTTCTGGTGGGGAGAACACGGCCGGGGTTAGCAGGAAACAGGAGGATCTGATTTTTCATGCATGTTCTCTTCAACTGTTTTGTTTCTAAATTTTGAAATAGAGCATGGTAATTAAGTTCAGGGGAGCTGGCTAAGAATGTGCAGCCAGTTCACAGGTGTGGGGAACATCTGAGTCAGGGGTGCCAAGGCGAACACCTGGCTATGTGCACACGTTGCTTTGTCTGCCAAAATCATCAAAACAAAATGAGGGGCAGAATGCACAGCAAGCCAAAAACTGAGCACCACTGAGCACCGAATGAAAAGATTTCAAGGATAAGAAATCCAAAATTGGGACTTACAGGTTGGACCAAACAATATTTAAATATAGTAAGCAAATAAGTTTCTTGACTGTTGTTACTGCAGGTTTTATAACATCCCTGGCACTAGAGAATCATTGATATTTTATTAAAATGAGGCAAGTCTTTAGGAAACACATTTCTTATGCCTTTTGAATAATATTAGATTGGGAAGGCATATTAAAGGTCATTTAGGCTGAATGGTTTGTCTAGCACCTGTATATCCCTACTTCTAGGCATGAACCTAAGCGTCAGTGTGGAGAGGTAACTTTACAATACTCACTTTCAGAGGATCTAGGATATTGATAAACCATTGAACTATGGCTAATTTCTAATAAATAACAATAATAAATGTACAATAACCGTATGCATATTCTAGCACACAAGGGAAAGTATTGTATAGGAAACAATGTGAAGTGCAGAGAGAATGGAGTATTAAGTAGTACTTCTTGGAAGAAAATCTCCATGGTGAAGAAGAGAGCAGTGTAGTCAGAAGAGAGCTAGGGAAGCATCATGCAGTGCAGGTGACTGTATGAGATATTTCAGATAGGGTCACACTGCCTTTACAAATTTTGTAGTCTGTCTTCAATCACTTCTTCTATTTGACTTGAAAAGTGCCAGGTTTCTGTAAGTGCCACTATATAGACACATTTAGACGATGCCCTAAAATTAGTGTTCAGCTTGCAGAATTTTACCCAATGACTCTGGCAGACTGTTTCACTTAATAAAAATAATGTTTCATTATAAGTGTAATATAATTCTCCATTCTGATAGGCTTGACCATGGTCAACTGCATTGCCCAATTGGATCTAGAAAGAAATGATGGGGTGTCAGTTCTGAGCTATGTGTTCAATAAATACGTTGTCTTTTATCTCTCTCAAACTCCTGTGATCCATCCTGTGTTAAAAAATACCTGCCAATCTCTGAGTATAAAATTAAATGTATGTTGTTGTAAGCCCTCTAGACTCTTGAGTTAATTTTTTTTTTATACAGGATTACAGCGTCAAAAGTTAATAAAGCAGTCATAGATATTGTGAAGCTTCCATAACCCAGTTATTGCTTCTGCAAATGAAGAGTGTACACCTGAGCAGTGGAAGATTTAAGCGCACTAATAAAACTAATAATCAGAAAAAAATTGAAACAATTAAAAATTACCTAAGATGAAAATCACTGAAAGTGTAATGAGGGCTTGTGTTTATTGTCTTGTAGGATGAACTTTTAAATGGTGATAATGTTTAAGATTAAAATTCAACAGGTAATTGATAAAATTAAGAGGAAGATAAGGTCATAGTATACTAATCATTTCAATTAAATATTTGTGGTCATATGAGACAAGCTTAACTCAAAGCTTTTTCCCTGGATATGTTACTTAGAATTTAAGCTCTACTCTATCAGTACCCATGTTTCTGCTGTATCCTATGTTCCTCAGCATATCTCACTACTTGTCATATTTTACATGATTCTCTATGTATCTTGCTCATTGGCCGTCTCTCTGTAAGAACATGCATTATACAAAGTGCGGGGTTGGCCTGTTTGGTTTGTATCTGCGTTTCTATAACATAAAAGAATATCTTTGCAAATCATTGTTGCAGACTACATAAGTAAATAATAGAAAAGAATAAGTTCTTGAAAACATAAGTGAGTAAATGGCTTGAGCAAAAGGAAAAGTGTTAAATACTTTGCTAGAGAAAATACTAGCTGCAGTTAGTTAACCTAATGGTGTAAATGATTGAAAATACATAAATACCTCCGTGATTATCAATATCTCCAGAATGCCCTTTCTTTGTCTGTATTTCTTCATAGAATATTTCTGTTTAATTCTATGTGTGTGTGTGTGTGTGTGTATGTGTGTGTGTATGTGTGTGTGTGTATATGTGTGTGTGTGTGTGTGTGTGTGTGTGTGTGTTGGTCTGTTTTGTCCCAATATAGGTGTCTTATTTCATGTACTAGCAAAGGTGATGACTGGTAACTCCACAAATAGATCATGCCATAGCAACTTCAGAAGGAAAATAGAATATTTCTTCTCCCTAAATATCCTACATCTGTCTTCAGAAAGGACTGTGCTTGGTCCATGTGCTCACCATTGTAAGAACTATGAAAGTGGTGGACGGGAGAGGACTGGAAAGCCTGAAACACATGGACATATATGAGACTGGAGGGGAACAGGGTATGTACCTTAAGCAGCATGAACGCTGAAGGTGCACACAAGTAACTTGCACAGAGGTGGTCTTCCAAGTTCGAGGAAGGTGGGTGGAAAATAGGCTACATGTATGCTGTTGGTTCAGGCCCACTGGTAGACAAAGCAATATTTGCAACTATATCATGCCTAGATAGTATTACTCAACAAGTATTCTATTTCTCATTGAACTTGGGTGTGATGTTAGCACCTACCTCACTCAGCTTTGGTGTGGTCTGAGAGTCTATTTTTGTGCGGAAGACAGTCTATGCCAAGTGGTTACTTTTGCACCTTCATCTGAAAAACATTCTGCATTAGCTACTAAAAATATTGTGGGCTATCAGAAAGATCCACAGTAAAAAGTGAGAGTCAATACAGTACTGTATCCTATTAGATCAGTCACAAAGGAGTCAATTCTGATTCAAGGGATAAAGGTATGAACAATAGGCCAGATGCTGTGTTATTAGTCACACCAGCCACAATGAGGCCTTGTGAGGATAATAATGTGAACACTGGGCAAAATGTACAGCAGGTTTCTCTCAACAGCTCAACCTTGAATACAAATTCCTACCCAGATGATCTAGAGATACGAATATCCATGATAAATTTTAAGGTGAAATCAGAAAAGCCATGAATCCACAATTGAAAAGAAATCACAAGGTTAACTTGATGCTGAGTGGACTCTCCTAAATTGTTCTGGCACATTCTGATTTGTCATTTAGGAGCTACAATTCAGGCTCTATCATCTGAGAGGAAACAGAGCTGGGCATCTACTTTCTTTCTATCCACTGGCCTGAGACTATTGTTAGGTAGTTATTTCTATCAGGTAACCTTATTCAAATATTGTTTCTAAACCTCACCCCCCCAATGTCCCAATAAATATGTTATTTACTTGATGGATTTGATTCAGTTGCTTATATTTTTAAATGTCAGCTAAAGCCACATCGAACATGCTATTCCATTGGCCACTGACCCTGGAGACCCATTCATTACTTGGTCATTTTCCTTGGAAGTTCTTTTTGTACCCTTTGCCGCATGTACCCATCCTCAATGAATCTATCCACTTTAGAAACTAGTACTTACTGTACTGATTCACCTCAACCACTTTAATCAATATCTGGGGCATTTGATTATTAATTATCTATAATATCTTGACAATCTAATTCAATAACATCCAAACTTGTTTGCTTCCTTTTTAAATTTTAGAACTTGTTAGTTTTTAAATCTTTAGAACTTGTTAGTTATAAACAAAATTAGACAACACTGGGACAGAAATAATTGTCTGAGTGCTTTGAGCTTATATTGTGACCTACACCACTGTAAAGTTTTCATCTACGGAAATCAACTGAACCATTTTAAAACAACAGTTTGTGGGGTGCTTATTTGTCATATTTCTTTCTGTTGCATGTTAAACACCACCTAATAGATGCTAAGGATTGGGCTGTGAAACATTCATATGCATCAGTAATTTATTTTTTTGCAGTAGGTGGATTTTATAGTTATATTCCACTCAGAAAGTGTCTTGGTTACTTTTTGCTCATTGCTGAGACAAAATACCCAACACTCAAAATGAAGGAAAGAAAGGTTTATTTAGCTTACAGTTTATGGAGGTTTCAGCCCATACTTGGCTGGTTCAGAGGCAAAGTGGTGCATGGCAGAGGGCAAACTGTTCAAGACAGCAGAGCACAGCAGAAGCAACCAGAGCAAAAGGGAGGAATGGCTGCAAGCAGCCTCTTCTCTTCCCTTACATTGTAAACAGCCTACTCCCACCCAGTGGGCGTGTAGCTCTCACAAGATCTCCATGCCCTCCTCTTGCACAGGCTCAGGATATATACAAGGTAAGCACCCTGGCTTCCTGCTGAATCATTCAGCCAAACTTCTAGACTCCCCAAGTTGACACAATGTATCAACTATAACAGGAAGTAAAACTTCCGGTTTGCCAGTTTTATCTCTCATTAGTTAATTTTTCTTTCCTCATCCAACCCTCCTTTCATTGTAGCCTCCCTGAATCAAGAGAGATTTGACTTATTTTCCTCTAACGTCTACTGTACATTGCATAGAAATTGAGTTATCTTTGGCTCAAATCCTTGCCCCAAGTCTAGAAACTGATTTAAATTCTAAGATTATTTGAAAGAACTGCCTGGCTGGCTCTACATGAGGGTGTGGGCTGCAGATAATTGTGTTGACTGTTTTCAAAACCACTTAATTGTTGGGAGCTATAGGTCTATTGTATTTCCAGCACACTGATGGCCCCTCTGTACTGACCTTATATTAACGATGTGGTTAACATTCAGTGCTTGATCCAAATCTAAACTTTCTAGCAATAGTGAGCAGATACATTTGCAATTATTCTACCATGCTTCCCACCCAGGATCTAGTATCTAGGCTGCCAATATCATGCCTAGAAGGCTGATTTTTATTTCTTTTTCTGCAAACTCCAGAATGAATATTCTGTAAAGAAGTGATTCAAACTTTTGTTAGAAATTTTGTTTGGGGAGCCACTTACTCTTCTCCTATGGCACAGTGCTAGCCAGTAAGGGTGCATTTCAAAGCAATGAATCTGAAGGGGCAAAATGAGAGCTTAACCACCAGTTGTATTGGATCAGAGAACATGGGAACTTTGTTTTTTATCTTTCCCAAATGTACAACTTGGTTGATTTATTCAATCTATTGCGAGGAGAAATTTATTGAGTCAGGCATACCCAAAAAAATGGATGTGAAAGAACCCAGTGTGTCCAGGGACATACAAATCTAGGAGGGCCAGAGAAGCCAACCAGATTACACATGAAGTGTGACTCTAACCATATATTACCTAGTGGGATCACAAAACTGTTGGATTTAATTAATCTTATTCCCAGGAAGAAAAGAAAGTAGAACAAATGAAAATATTGAGACTTTTCACCTCAATACTAATTACACTAGAGGAGATAATTAGACATCTCCTAAGTTTTAAGGAAATGTTTCACTGTATTGAATCTTTCCACTTAACTATAAATAAGCTTATGTATAAAATGCAACATAACCAAAAATAAGGCTTAGTGTGAAATGCATCTCTTAAAATGAAGTTTGGTTTTCTCTAAATGTAAAATCGATGATGTTCAGTACTGATATTTGGAATAACTGTATATTTTTGAGCCAAAGATTAATATAAGTGTAAATCACTTTATTATTAATTAGCATAAAATATGTGTGTATGATAACACTTTATATGTCTTTGTCTGAATTAGCATTCTCTGGCTTTTGTTCAAAATTAACCCCTTGAAAAAATCATTTTTATACTTAAGTAGATATTTTTTGTTATTGCCATTATTAAAATAGTAGAAAATGAAGATCTTAAAGTATACCACACTACACTGTGCTTCTGATAATTCACATTTTTATTTTTTATTCGAAAGAGGAGAACCTAACAAAACAACAAGAGAAAAGCAAAAACTATACAAAAATAACAAAAATGATACACAACCTCAAAACGAAATGATAGAAGTTAACAAAGGTTGCTGTATTACATACTGTTATGCATGCTTGTTTCTGGTAATTCACATTTTTAAAGAAGTACATTTTTAGATTTAAGATAAACTCAGGAAATACACAGTACTTGGTCTTATAGTTAGTGAAATATCCAAGAATCTTTTATAAGCTACATATCTTACCTACAGGAAAGTAAGCATTACATCCATACAGGATACTTAGCATACATTGTATTGGGAGTTATAGCTAATGTAGACACTAACTCATATTTATGAGTTTTGGAGTTCTTAGATGGAAATCAACACTGTGCCAGGTGTGGTGGTGCATGCCTGTAATCCCAGCACTCAGGAGGCTGAGGCAGAAGGATCCTTGCAAGTTTGAGACCAGCCTGGGCTACAAACTGAGCTCACACCGAACTTGAACTGCACAGCAGGACACTGTCTCGAAAAGACAAAAAAAAAAAAAAAAAGGTTAAGAAAAGAGATCAACCCTGTATGATTTATGTGAACGATTATTGTGGCCAATGCAGTTAAAAATGAAGAACTTCCTAAGTTTTAAAGTCATCTAATAGGTTTGCTTGTCTATGCTTTTTCTACATTTTATGTTCAGGAAAGCAGGAAGAGTTATGACCTGGAATAAATCCAGTAATTGTACAGATTTAATTCTGGGGTAGTTTTGTCCAAAATGTTCAAAGTTAGTACATTGATAACTGGTACCATAAAGTGGGCACTTGGTTTATTGCCATAAGAAGGACGGTCTGATAGAAGACTTGTTTGTTTCTTATGTTTTTGACTGATACTCAATACAATTAAGTAACCCTATTACATCTATGTAATATTTATAATGCTACACTATGTGTATGAATCATATAACATAGACACATGTAGAATATTCTGTAGAGTTTCTGTTAAAATCTTGCTACACAGTTTTCCAGAAAGAGAAGAAAACACTCTCAACTTTTCCAAGAAATTGATGACTTTTTTTATATTCTCTACAGCAGTGAAAAACTCTTTTACTGGTATAAGTGTATTAAACATGAAACATATATGAAAAGACATTCAGCATGTCAACACCTTACTTTGCTTCTCCTTCTCCCAGATTTGTACCTTTTCCAACCAAAATCTTCCCAGTCCCAGCCTTGTGAAAGTGGCTACAAAGAGGTCTAACTGTCATGTGGTTGATCCGTCTGTTAAAGAGTTTCCCTTCTAGGAGCATTTTCACATAACAGCACTGAGATTTTCCAAGCAAACGTGGTTAAGAGGAACCTAAGCTTAGGTAGCTGCACTATGGTGGATTTTTCCACACAGGAATGAAGGTAACGATCATTTTTATTTTAAGTTAGGCATGTCTCATGGTTAGAAAAGTTTTCACATTTTTTTCCTCTGATAAGTTACTAAGAATCATATCTGGTTTTATACTTTCTCTGGTTGAAGTAAGCTGACTCAAATATAAAATGTAAATTTCTTTGAGAAACAAATTCCACTAGGCTTCTCTATCAGAATATCAGAATTCCATCCTTTGTCATTTCCCTTTGATACACATCTCTCCTCAGTCTAGGAGCTACTTGGGGTGCCGTTATTTCCCCAGCAACATTCTAGTTCCAGTCTGCTAACATGTGTGAAGGAGGAGATGCAATTACATAGGCACTGTATAATTATATATAAAATTATATATAGGCACTGTATAATTATATAGGAGATATAATTATATAGGATGTTTACTGAGATTCAGTTATACGCTAGGAATGAATGAGACAATTTAATTATGCTTTTGTATTTAATCTTTACTGCAACGATACAGAGTCAGTATGTTAACAATAGTTTGTAGATGGGAAAAATGGCATTGAGAAAGATTAAACAAGTTTTCAAGATTGTAGTTATAACAGCCAGAATTTGAGCTTAGGTTTTCAGCCCTTTTACCGCTCAGCATCCACACCGAGCACGCTTAGTATCAAAGCAGTTTGGCTACTGATCCAGGTCTGATTTTGGTTGTGGTTTTTTAATCTAGGTATCTGGTTCGTGAAACAAAACCAAAATATTTCACCTGGCAAAGCAAATCCTGTGCCTTTTAATCAGCGACGTGCCCAGGTGTGTAAAGGTTGCTTTCGTTCCTGTCATTTTTCTTTCAGACACACATGTGGAGAGGTGTGCTGTGTACTCACCGGCATAGATCTACACACAGAGTTCAGTCTTAAGCTCTTTATTGTCGGGACATCCAGTGAGCTTTTGCTGGACACCCACAATTCCACTAATTACCTAGCTTTACTATTTCCTTTCAGTCATAACATTCTGTGGCACCACAGAATTCTCAGGTGTTTGCTATAGCCTTGTGTAATAAAGTTATAAAGATTTCTTGTTTATATCCAAAGGGGTAAAATGTTGGGTGAGCAACAAAATTTGGGAAGCAATCTTAGTTCTTTAACTTTTATTGAAAGGATTAACTTTAAGTGAATGGATTTCTGCTTATAACTTTCCCTCAATTTATTATTTCATATCTTTAGTGTCATCTCTATTTCCATGAATGATTCATATATTTTACAGACTTAATATAAAATTAAAGTTTATAAAATATTGAGTTACGTTGTGCTTCTCTCTGATAACTAACATTTGATTTTTATCCTTTGTTGGATTTTCTGTAACATGAAAAAAGTCATATTTTGGGTGAGTTTTCATACAAAATTGAATTGGTAGTACTATGGTATTTTATAAAAAAGCATTCATTAAGTTAAATATTACCTACTCAGAATAATCTTAAGATTTTTTTAGCCACATTAACCTTTTTCTTTCTTTTCTTGTACACTGACTTAGACATAGGAATTTGCTTCTCTAATCTTTCTGTCCCCTTGAAGATAACTTACATGTACTCATTGAGTCATTAATTATAGCATGGGTAAAAGAATCTGGAAATAACTGTTTCATCTACAGTGAAAAAATAATTTCACTATGACTACAATCAGTATAAGGGCAATCATTTCATACCTGATGTTAGAGGAGTGTAAAAAATTGCAAAACATTTCATATTCCAGTTATAAAGCTCTCCATGTTTCAAACCCAACCTACAAGTCCAACTTAAAAGTTCTTTCTGTTCCTTGCACAGGTCCTAGGTATTAAACAAATGGAATTTGCTATTTCTGGAATTTATTTATTTATTTATTTATTATTAGAACCTTCCGTGGTCTAATCCTCAAGATAGCTCTATGTCACAATTCTATAGAACTGGCAGGCGCAAGGTCCTAAGTTTGATTCCTGATTCAAAAACCCCTATAGAATTATGTTTCTTTTGGGTTCATAGAATCTCTGCTGATTTCTTTGCTATCTCATAAGCTCAGAGTTGAATTTTTAGAATTTTAATCATATATCTACTAATTTATTACAATACTCCAGTTATTTACTTACCTTATTACACTATTTTGAAAACAGCTGTAATAATCAGCAATAATACTCTTAAAAAAGAGAGTTGTTATAAATGATAACTAATGTAATGCTCATAATACATATACCACATATCAAGCACATATGAATGTTGTGATTTTTATTAGTGAGTTAATTAAATGCACAAGACAGATGACTGAAATGTATCCAACTCTAAGATCAGAGGGGGACGACTTTCACTATAATAGCAAAGCATGCTTGACACATTCTTTTTTGAATTCAGTGTTGGAGGAATTTTATGAATTAAGTCAGTCAAATAAATTTCTATGTCTTCATATAACTCGTTTTCTGAAATTTCTTGCAGTATTACCTAGATTCCAACTTAGCATTTGAAAATCTACTCTTGTTTCAGCACCTCCCCTTTGCTGAGCTGTCTGTTAGGTTCTTGGTATGTCCCACATCTATTTCTTACAATGGTACAAACAAGACAGACTATAGTAACTCCACACTACAAATAAAGGGACAGGGTGTCAGATTTATTAAAGTCAATATTACACAGTTCAGAAGCATTTCTGATTGGTTTGTTTTGGTTCAAACCCTTACGTCTACTACTCTAAAAAATGTAAAACTAGAACTCTTCCAGTGAGACAGTTCTACTCAGGTAATCACTCAATAATAAAACTGATACACATATGATCATTATTAGAAAATGATTTTAAATCACTGTGAGTTATTTGAAGTTCAACATTGATTCTCCTATCACGTTCTCATTAGCAGTAATTAGTGTCATCATGACTGATATGAGTCTCTCACAACACATTGCAAGAATTTGACTCATGTGTTTGAGGACAGATTGTGGCTGTGAAAAACATGGGACTGAACCCAAAATAATTAAATCTTTTGCTTTAATAAGTGCTCACTAAATTAAAAGAAAATAAACTTAAAGCAAATTAACCTATCCAGAAACATCACAACACAAACTAGAGTCTAAATATAAGCAACAGAATAATGAAATACTTCTGAAAACAAATTTTATTAAAGCAGATGGGTCAATATTTTCTGTGTTTTATAGGACAAAGATGATAGAGTACATAAACTTTGCAAATAAATGTTTGTTCACTTAAATCCGTATATGTATGAGTGTATTCATGACATATTGTCTTTTTGCATTTATGTTTTCTTTTGAAGATAAAAGAAAAAATATATTAACAAACAGTCATACATCTACAAAATAAAACAAAAATAATACAAACAATACTGAATTTCAGGCAAGGTGATAGGAAATTAACAATGGTTGTTGTACTATATATTGATATCTTCAAATTGGTTAGTCAGGTAAACAAATATAGACATGCAAGATTGATCAAACAATTAAACAGTAACTGTTCCTTTCAATAAACCAATAGAAGTCAGTAGTACAACTATGTTATCTATCTTATGTATACATATATACATATTTCCCCCCCCTCTTTCTTCTCTCTTTTCCCTCATCCCAGTTCTTTACTTTTGAGCAAATATATTCTGATGTAGGTGCGGGTTTGCATAGTCACTGAAATACATATAAATTGATTTCCTGTCTTTAACTTCTCTCAAGTTTTATAGTGATCTGATAGCATCACACAATTCTTTTCCTAATTCACTCCTGAGGGAATTAATTCCTGATTGGAGAACAACAATCATAATTACACAAGCAGCTTTGAACAACTGACAGATTGGAATTAGAAACTGACTATGTAAAAATGGCTCTAATAATTCTAATTAGGAGGAAGAAATGGTATCAGCAGAGGCTGGGCTGCAAAATTCAAACCAGGCTAATTATTGACAGCATGTTACACCTGTAAGCAAATTACAGAGCTCATCATAAGAAATTTGGAAAATTTACAGTGTATTAATTACACATTTGGCTTTTCTGTGATGAGTATCAGGTTGGCAAAGCTGAGGATGGAACTATGGGAGACATGCGTCCCCAGTTGTAAATAACCCCTCATAATTGAAATAGAATTAATAACTCATCCATGCCAGCTGTTGGGATACTTAACTGGTCGCTGCAAAGAATTGCTGAGATAGCCAAGATACTGTCTTCTTTAACAAGCTGTTCCTGAGGATGCATTTGGACTTTCTTCTTCTTTCCTTCTCTCTCTACCTCTTTCTCAGCTTTATATCACAAAACCTTACAGACAAAACTTAAAGGAAGAGGGTTCTATTTGGCTCACAATTTCAAGGGATTCTCTCCATGAATATCTGGCAGAAACGGCATGGTGGATGCTTCTCATTTCATATATTCTCATGTGCAGAGCTTGAGAATAGAGTCAGAGAAACCAGACAGAGGACCCATTGTCATGCCTCATTCCCACTGGGCACACTTGGAAGTGTGCTTTACTCATGTAACAGATGGATCATAAGCCAATCAGTTTGACAGTTAATCGTTTCCATGCCGGTGTGTTTTAACATGACATAAATCAAGTATTAGCCATATTTCATATCATGACAGTCATGAATTTAAAAAATCAAACAACTAACTCCCAAATATGATGAATATCCTTCATTACTGTGGTCTCCAGTGTTATTTTACTTGTAGATGGAAGTTGCTAAAATCAATCTCACTTGAACTAAACTAAACATAACAGGTATGTCCCTGACTTGCAGATGAGTTCCATTCTGGAAGAATGTTTGTAAGTCAGATGTGTTCCTAAGTCTGACAAAGTAGGTCTTATGAAACATTTGACACAAATACACAATGTGTAGCATTAAAAAATAACTTCACATGTTCCATTATCTTGTCCTTTTTCTTCAGAATTATGCCAATGGTTGAATAATTCACGTCATAAGAACATGCAAAATCTACCATCCTTTCTGCTCCGTCCTATGTCTCCCTTTACCTTCACATTTGTTTCCGTAGTTGCTGCTTGGGAATTCCTAGCTGTTCCCTCCACATCCCCACTGCTGTTCCCCTTGCTTCCGGCCATCCTTAGCACTGTGCCACTGAACCATGGGGTGGGCCCTCAGCGTGACATCTGTGACAATGTCCAGCAGACACGTGAGCTACTCCCACACTTTGCGTTCATCTTGAATGTTTGTAATATGAGGTTCATTGATATCAGTGAAAGTTTGCAACTCAAATGTTTCTAAGTTGGGGACTCACTGTAGTTAAAATCTCCTTAGTTTTATATATTTTACCTGTATTTTCCCACTTGATCTTTCTGTGCCTGTAAAATAATTCCTTTACTACTTTCTTTATAAAGGTAAAGACCCTGAAACATAGAGAAGTTGGAAGTGTAGTCTAAACCAAAACTGAAGGAAAATAACATTAACTGGAAGTCTGACTGAGATGAATGCTCATTCTAAATCATTGCCCTGCACCAATTTCCCTGAAGAGAATCTGCGTATAATAACATTAAAAACTTATTATGTGCACATAACTATAGAACTGACACTCACTGAGTGTCTCAGGTGTGTGAGGTACCAGAATAACAAAGGATACAATGGTTTAAATATGCACCTGTCCTTCAAAGAACTCAGGTTCTTGTATGTCACATAAGACATTTCCAAATATAACTACAATCTGAATGCCAAGTTCAAGACAAAGAAAATGAAAAATGAGATTGCAGATGTAAGAGCTGCTGCAATTTAAACTACCTAGAAGCAGTGTATATTAAAGTGTTCGTGCTTATACTCTTACTTTTGTTTTTCAGCAATGCAAATGTTTTCTTCCCTTCTACCTAGGCTTTTTTCATTATTTAAAGAGAAAAGAAGATATAAAATCTCAAAACAATATAGTAGAAGAGTGACAATGGTTAGTATATTGCTTATTGTCATCTTCAAAGGAGTTGCTCAGATCATAACACATAGGCATGAAATATTGATCAAATGATATAAACATGAACATTTATTTTCAATGAACTCATAGAAATTAGTAGTGTAGCTATCATATATATATGTATATATATAAACTTTTCTTTTTCCCTTACATTTTTCCTTTCCCTATCCCAGTTTCTCTTTCCTTTTGAACAGTTTCTTCCCATTTCCTAACATCTATCGCACCTTTTGGATCTTATTATTCTTTCAGCCTTTTTGCACTAGGGAGACGATATGATGTTTACACATGTGAAACTGATTTATTTTACTTATGATTATGGTCTTCAGTGCATCCATTAAACTATAAAAGACTCACATTTATCCTTCTGTGTAGCTGAGTAGTACTCCATTTGTATAAAAATATCACATCTTTTTTTACCCATTCTTCAGTTCATGGGCATTTAAATTGCTTCCAAGATTTTAGCTATTACTAATTATACTTCTACAAATATGGGTGTGTACATAGCACTGTGGTACGATGCTTTGAATTCTGGGAAAATACCCAGAAGGGGGATAGCTGGGTCCAATGGGATCTGTAATCCTTGTTTTTTGAAGAATCTCCACAGTCAGCATTTGTTACTGGTTGATTTCTTGGTAATACCCATTCTTTCTGGGGCGAGATGAAATCTCAGTGTTGTTTTAATTTTTGTCTCTCCAATAACCCATGGTGTCATACATTTTTTCATACATTTATTTTCTATCTCTATTTCTTCAATTGAGAAGTGTGTATTCATCTCAGATGCCCATTTTTAAATTGCATCTTTAAGTTAGGGATTGTCTAACTTAAGTTAGGGATTGTCTTGATGTTTTGCTGCATTCTGTGTGCTAGTATTTTATAGAGGATTTTTGCATATATATTCATTAGGGAGACTGGCCTATAGTTCTCTTTTTTGGTTAGGTCTTTCTCTGGTTTTGGTATCAGGGTAATACTTGTCTCCAGGAATGTATTAGGGAAGACTGCTTCCCTTTCAATTTCATTAAAGTGTTTGAGAAGTATTGGCATTAAATCTTCTCCAAATTTCTTATAGAATTCATCAGTGGATCCATCAAAACTTGAATTTTCTTTGTTGATAAATTTTAAATTACATTTTCAATCTCATTAACTGAGATTTGGTTATTCAGAATTTTTTTTTAACTTCTTGATTTAGCTTTGCTAATTCATAAATATCTAAGAATCTGTCCATTTCTTCCTTGTTTTCCATCCTGTGAGAGTAAAGTTGTTTAAAGTAGGTATTGATGACCTGAGTTTCCACAGGATCTGTAATGACTTTACCTTTTCTATTCCTCAGTGCATGAATTGATTCTATTCTTTCATTTTCTTGATAAGGTTGGCTAAAGTTTTATCAATTTTATTTCTTCTTTAAAAGAAACAGCTCTTAGGTTCAGTAATTCTTTGTACTGTTTTCTTTGACTCCATTGCCTTAATTTTTGCTTTGATCTTTATAATTGCCTTCCTTGTCTGGGCTTTGCACTTGGCTTGTTCTTCTTTTTCTATAAGTTTGAGGTGCAAGCTCAATTAAGTTGTTTATTTGAGCTCGTTCTGTTCACCTGATGTGAGAATTTACTGCTATTAATTTTGCTCTTAGGACTGTTTTCCATGTGTTCCACAAGTTCTAGTATGTTGTATCTGCTTTCTTGTTTAATTGTAGATATTGTTTAATTTCTTCTTTAATTTCATCTGTGAGCCATTGGTTGTTTAGGAGGGTGTTATTTAATCTGCATGTGTTTATGGAGCATCTGTGGTTTCTTTTGCCATTTATTTTCAATTGCATTGTATTATGGTTAGATAATACGCATGGGATAATTTCAATTGCTTTACATTTACTTAAGCATGTTCTGTGGACTAGTACATGGTCTATTTTAGAGAACATCTTAGGTGCAACTGAGAAGAATGTTTATTCTGATAATGTTGAGTGGAACACTTTGAAAACTTCTACTAAGTCCCTTTTTTTCACAGGTTAGTTCAGTTCTGATATTTATTTCTTGATGTTCTGTCTAGTTGATCTATCTTTTCGTGACAATGGGGTATTAAGGTTAAACAATGCAAATCTTTCCTTGGTCAAACTTGCATGACACTTTGCTACCAGTAAACACTTTACTCCCCTTTCCTCCCAGGATATTGTCACTTGACTGCTCACCTGATTACTAATTGTGTTAATTACAATCTTTAAAGAATACCTGAATATGGATGTCTTTCCTTTAGCAAATCATGGTTGAATGCTTCTGTAGTACTTAGTGAGGTAATGCAAATTCTATTACTTATCATTTGAGATTTCCTTTTCAATAAATTCTTGATTTGTATGTTTTGAGACTTGTGGTGATTAAGCACAAGAATAAAACAAAGGCAGAGTCTGCATGGAGAGCTTTTATTGTAGGTACTGGACATCATATTGTGTTACTATCTGAAGAGCATCTGAACTAAAATCAATTTCATTCATAGTTGCATATTTCTTAATGGCGGCTGTGAATACCACATGCAGTCATTCCATGAAAAAAATGCCTTGTGACCCACGCTTTTGCACTGGCCCTCCTCATGATGGGCATTCAGGCCTTGCTCATATTTTGTTTCTTAAATACCCAAAGTTTCTGGGAATAGTACACCAGTAGTGGCCTAATCTTTAGATCACTGCTTGTGCTCCACATAGAAAAAAAGGGTCAGTCTGTCTGTGGAGGACCACTACAAAGTGTCTCTGAGCAGGATTTAATATTAACCAATTCGCTTTTCATATTTTCTTGGGAGTAGTCCGAGTCTTATGCAATTTGTCTGCAGATGGGCAGTTGATTCATAGTAAGTGAACCTCTATCAGTTGCTGGTCACTGCTGAGGCCCGTATTGGCCTGTGACACTGTGATGCCTCAAGGACAAGGTGACCACAGTTGCGGATGTCTGGCTCCTACTTCCATTAACTTTAAGGAAACTATGGTTTGCAGCCCTGCTGTGGAGGCCTTCCTGCAGATAACATATAGCTCTCCTAAATTAACATAATAATACTTGGAGGGGTCCTGCCCAGATTCCTGCTCAGATTCCTGCATTTTCTTCAGTATTCCCCCTCTCTTATTTGAAAATCCTAATAAAAATGTGTGACCCAGAAAAGTCTTTGGCTAATTCAGAAAATATAGAAACTGGAAAGAAATTAGTCCCTCCTGGAAGTCCTGAAATCATATTCTATTGTCTCATTTTTTATTTACGCCTTTGTCCCTCCACTTGCTTGGGAGATTGCGGGCTTGATCAGCCTGCAATAAATTAGGATATTTAACCAGGCCTTCAATATCTGTCCTTCATGAGCTTGTACCTTTGCAATATCTTTTCTTCCTGCATGATACAGGTTCTGTTTGGCATCTTCCTCCAGAAGAGTCATGTTCCTTTGGAGTTGAGCACTTGTTGAATGATATAGCCTTCTACCTTCATGAATTCCACAAATCCTTTCTTGTAGGTGTCTGAAGCAGCCTTGTCAGAACTGGCAGCCACACCATATCTTATCATACTTTGGTTGCTACTTCTCTTGTGGAATTTATCAAAACATCCTCTACTCACTTCACATTCAGCACATGTTGTCCTTGCAGAGTGGTTTTCTTGCAATAAATCATGGTGTAATTTCCTGCCTTTTTCACAGATCATCGCTTCACTAATGCTCTCACCTGCTAGACGTTTCTCATTCATCGACACTGACAACACATTTTCTAACTCTTCCAACAGTTTGCCCTCTGCTTCATTAACATTGTTACTCTTTTTGAGGTATCAGTTACTTTGATGTTATCTTTATTTTTCAAAAGAGTTGACTTCGTCATCTTGTGCTCCTAGGCCATATCAGTCACTAATATCACGCTCATGCTTTTCTACAATTTCCTTCTTTGATTCAATGATTGTTTTCTTCAAACCCTTCTTACCATTCTTGCTATACACATTCTTGTGACCTTCATTACTGCTTTGCAATTTTTTTTTTTTTAACCACTATGTCTGCTTTGTACTTTCTTTGGAGCGGTGCCAGCTCTGAAGTACTATAGATTACTGATAAGCACAAAAAAAAGTTCCCAGCATGTGTTCACAGGTGTGCCTGCAGTGCAACCTGAACTATAAGAAGCCATGAACACATGTCAGAGCAGGGAAAATGGCTGCTTTTAAGTTCAGGTGAGGAAGATGGCTGCCATCCTATTGGAGAGTTCACAAATGGAAGGAAAATTTTGCTGAACACTTCTGTTCATGAACCAAATGGTTTTTGAACAGAAGTATTTGTGTATTAAGGTATTACTGTATTTTAACATTAATGCAGTGTTACCTTGGTTCATGAACTTAGTACATTTCATAATTCTGGAAAAGTTGGCCACATTCATGTTCCTGAGGTAAAGATGGCCATGATCATATTCAGAACACAATGCAGAGTTCACAAATAGAGATAAATTTTTGCCAAATGCTTCTGTGTGAACCAAATTGCTTGTAAAAACAATGCATTCATGAACTGAGGTACCACTGTATTAACATTTTACAAAGACTGTGAAGCAGCTTACATATATCCATGTAGATTCATCTCTCACTCTCTCTCTCTCTCTCTCTGTCTCTCTCTCTCTCTCTCTCTCTATATATATAAAGAAATATATGGATAGATACACTATTTCACGCATATTTTGCCACTGGAAAAATGGTATGAATATGAAATAATTAAAAAGTAGGAGTTTGGACTTTGCAGTATACCTGTTTAGATCATTAGAGTGAACATTATTTTGAGGGACAAAATGTCCTACATTAACTATAGAGTTTTCTGTCAGATATGTAATACATCATACTACTCAATACAGTAATCATTAGCTATGCCTGGCCATGAATACTTGAATTGTGTTTAGTATGAAGAAAGCGAATTTTAATTTAAATTTTATTTTAATTAATTTATATATGTGTGGAATGATTACTCTTTTGGACTTAGCAGTTCTACACAGAGTTCATATTAACCATAGAGGAAAAGAACTATGTATAGTTGGCAATTAGACAGTAATTTGTAAAATGATTGGAGTGTGTCTGAATAAAAAAGTTGGACAACAGATTAAGGTTAGTTAGCAAAGACTTTCTAAAGTCAAGCCAAGTTTTGAGCTTGAACATAGGCATTTAGCCTTGACAGAGACAAGATACAGACATGTTTTAGGAAAATTTCCTTGACGAATGAAAGGAAGATATTAGATAAGGGGCAGAAAGTAGATATGAGATAAGTGAAACAAAGAAACAAGCTAAATATAATAAAAAAATTGGAAAAAGAGTGAGAGTAAAGTAGTTTAAGAGGTACTGTAGGGGAAGAACTGCTGCTACTTATAAGTGGGGTGTGGGGGTGGGTGGGTGTACTGCTGGAGGAAAGAAGGGAACAGTCATAAAGATGATGTGGATATTACTAGAAAGCAAACATATGATGATTATAAGGAGTTTGGAGTAAAAGGCATTTTGAAATATGTGTCAGGTGGCTATTGCTGCTTAACAAATAGGACAGAAATCAGTGAGTTAAAACATTCATTTATCATTGACAATTACTCTACATTTTGTTAGGTTTTTGTCAAGTATTTTGTAAGTTTGATAATATTCTCTAAGAATATATAATACTCATAATGTTGAAATTATTAGTTCATATTATTTATAAAAATAACTTTAGAATATTCATCCATGCAAATAAAATTCTTTCATCATTACTACCCACACCCACTCCCTTCCCTGCCTTTTGTCTTCTCCCATTCTTGTTCTTTTCCTCTTTGCTGATAGTCTCCTAAATTCACACGGTATCTCCTATCTCTTTTTTAGACTCCATGTATGAAAGAAAATAAGTGATAGTTGTCTTCATAGAACTGGAGTATTTCATTTAATAAGAATTTAATAAGATGATCTTTAAGTTCCGTCTGGCTCATTTATGACTACATAATACTCTGGAAAAGATATGAATCCAAAAAGCTTGACAGGTCTGTCCTTACAGCACTGCCAGTTGCATCCCTAATGGCCTTCATCTTGGTTTGGCTGTGCTCACTGTAGATGGTTACCACAGAAATTTCATATTCCTTGCTTTCCTGGAGTTTTCACTGAATTTTTTACTATACTCTCACAGCTTCACAGACACATTTCTCAGTGGCGTGCTACTTGGTCTCCGAGGCATTCTTCTGAAACCTGAACGAAAGTTTCCCTGATCCCAAAGCTTGTATTCTGCATGCCAATAAAATAAGTACCATGTGGATGATATCACAGTTTCCTAACCAGTTTGAGTATTAGCTGGTTCCCCTTGTGTCATGGCTGTAGAGGCTTCTGATTACCTGGATATCTGAGCATTCAGAACTAAATCCCAGGAAACCAATTCCCTAGGCAGACTTTTGTTGCCAGGGTGGCCTGGAGCTCTCTTTTTAAAACAAAATCTCTTAGTTTTGTACCCTTGAGCCTACAAAGTGTGGAGTCTCGCTGATTCCTCAGCTGCCTTCATGACATCCTTCCTATTGTTCCAGTGAAAATTTCTAGCCTACTTTTCTTGTTGTTCTTGTGGTTGTTTATCTCATTGTGTTCTTGTCATTGGTGTTCTTCTCCTTCTCCTTCTTCTGCTTCTTCTTTCTTCTTCTCTTCTTCCAAAATTTTTTGGCAAAATATACTCTTTTGCTCCAACTTTGCAAGCACTGTTTTTCTGGCACAACTGATATCTTTTCAAGTGGGCTTTTTGATCTTGGTTCTCATTGTAAATGATTAAAAGCTTCCATCAGTATCTATGTCATCTTTTGAGCATTGAGTTACTTTGAATTTTCCTCCATCAGGTTAATTAGTCCACCACCCTTAATGTCAGTTTCCTGAAAAGTCTCAGGACATAAGCAAAGTGAAAACATTTTCCACCAGAGTGTAAGACGTAGGCACTTGATTTCAACTGCCAATGGAAGAGAACCTGTTCTGAATTGAAATATTTTGAATCTTTACTGTCTGCACTTCTGTGAACATTCTGGTCTTCTGAGCTCTGAGAAGAATCTCCCATCAAGTATAACATACATCACTCTTGGTCTTCTCTGGCCTCCTATTCACCCATTACCAGCCCCATACCAAAGGCTTCTAAACCACATGGCCAGGTACAGTTATGACAGTACTCTAGTCTCACTACTTCAATCTACCTTAAAGTCACTCTTTTTGTCACTGAGACAAAATACACAACACCTGCATCTTAAAAGAGGAGAGGCCTCTTCTGCCTTACAATTTCAGAACTTTCTGCCCGTGTTACTCAATTTCAATGCAGAAAGAGCATAGTGAAATAACCTGGGGTAAGGAAAGCAGCTAAGGTTACATCGACCAGTTGCAGCGAAAGGAGGAGCTGGAGAGAGATATACCCTTTGATGTTACACCCTCAGTGACTCAACTCTTCCAACCAGGCAGGGGTTCAACCCTCACAGCTTTAAAGTACCCACCATGCGTTCACTTCCAACTGTCCTGCCTCTGAGGTGGCAAGATTTTGTTGGTCATTGTTGAATTACATTACAATGTTTAGTTTTTGCCCTTTTATAGGGGGCAAAATATTTCTATTTAATTGTTTTCTAGATTTGTTGTGAAGTTTTAAATTCGTTTAAAAATCACACATTTCTTTTATGGTACATTTATGTATCTTTTACCAATGTTGTCCTCAAAATTTCTCGTTTCCTATGAATTAAACATGAATTTATTTCATGATTAAAGGGTCACATCAAAAATTTGTTTTTTAAAAATGATTATTTACTGTAAACTAACTCAACAACATACAATGTAGGAAATTCTTTTGAGCAATTAAAAAGTCCCTGTTGTTTTGTTCTTTCTGGTAATGTATTTTACTTTGAGAGTTGTTTTCTTACTGGAGATGTGGAGATAAGAAACAATTGTATGGTACCTTTTAGAAACTGCTGGCCTGGGTATCCCATATAGAATAGATAAAAGTCATATGATAATTTCCACTTTCTGACTGGTAAAATTTCTACTGAATTTTAGATTTTATTAGGTAAATAGTACCTCTTCCAATATAGTGCAAGTCAAAATTATTCCAATTGTTTAGTCAGATACAAGTTTAGCAGATCGGCCCTGTTTTTCTAGTCTTTGTACAATGCCCGTTCTCAGATATAACCTATTTTTGGTTGTTACCGTGGAAACCAATTTCAGTGACAGTTACCTCCTACACAATAATTCTTCCTGTCCAACTCAGATCCTCAGATGATAATGATTTACCAATGCTTATGTGTGCATAAATTATGTTGGTATTGCTATCTGCTAATGTATTTGGCCTTCTTCTTTGGATACAATCATAAGTGTGGGGATTTTCCTTGGCGTTGGCTGATACTCTGTTTCTAGAACAAACATCCTAATCTCTGTCTGTCAGCCTACCATTGTTATGCCTGACCATATTCAAAATATTCTAAAACTAAAAGCACAAAAATCAACAACAACAAAAAACTGTTTCCTTAGGGTTTGCTTGGCAAAAATTTTATATTGTCCTATGGGCTGAAGAAAGTCACATGACTTGGGCTGGGGATATAGCTCAGTGGAATAAGCGCTTGCCTAGCAAGTGCAGGGTCCTGAGTTCGATCCCCAGTACCGCAAAAAAAAAAAAAAAAAGAAAGTCACATGACTAAATGCAAAGGCGGAGTGAGACTGCATTGACAAACATATGGGCAAACAGAACTGTGGAAAACTGGGTATGTCAGCCTGGTAATCTACCTCTGAGAGCATTTAAGGAATTTGGGTTTAGATAATGGAGGAAACAAAGAGCAAAAGTCATAGGATTTGGCAACTCTGAGCTGTAACGTTTATGTCTTCACAAAAGAGATGAAAAGAAAATGTAAAATGTTAATCAGAGGATCAATGTGATACTTTTTTCCCCAAAAGGTCACTCTGCAACATTTTACAGAGATTAGAAATGGCTTGGAAACTGAGAGACCAGTAGCAGAATATTGTCCTGATTCAGATTATAAATCAAAAGTGGGGCCTTAAATGGGAAGGAATTTGAGTTTGAAATCAGTACTTTCTTTCACCATCTCAAGAGAGTTGAAGAGGAAACACAGTTATGTTACTTTATGCTATGTTACTAGCATAAAGATATGCTCGACATGTTGATAAAAATTAGGAATAGTTCCAAATATTTTTAAAATGTTATTTTATGCTCTAACAACATTTATTTACTAAAACAGACCTCAGTTAGCTTTTGCCTCCTGACTGTAATGTGCCAACCTCAGATCTACATAAGAGGTGTGAAAACAACCCCCTGAAGCCGAAAGTATATTAAAAGTCCATGAACTGGCATTGGCAAGAGGCAGAAGACGTCATGGCCTCTTAGATGTTTGTTTATTTATTTATTTATTTATTTGCGGTACTGGGGATTGAACTCAGGACCCTGTGCTTGCTAGACAAGCGCTTATTCCACTGAGCTATATCCCTAGCCCTCTTAGATGTTTAGAAAAATAAATTGAACATGCTTTTCGCATTGCCTGGTAGAATGGAGTATTTGAGTAAAATTTCCAGACAAATTAGGATCTTTAAGATACATCATGTAATTATGAAATGATAATAATACAATGGTGTCTCAGCTCATGAAGTTATTTGTTCTATTATTCTAGAAAAGATGGCCACATTCCCGCTCCTGTGGGGAAGGTGTCTGCTGCCATCTTCCTCACCTGACTCAGAGTTTGTGAACTGAGTCAAATTTTTGCAGAATGAACCCTTCTATATGCAAACTGAATTTTTCATGAACAGAAGTATTGCTATACTGATGAATACTGTGTGTATAACCCTCTGAGCAAGGTACTATTCTTATCTGGACTTTGCCGATAAGGAAGCTGAGGAACAGAGGTTAAATAAATTATCTCATGCTTCACACCTAGTAAATAGATAATCTGGAAATGAACCAGCCCAACTCCTGTCCTTCTACACTTCTAATTTAGGTGTCACAAAGTTTCAAATTTCCTCCAAATGTAGAGTGATGGCCTTAGAAACTTAATGTATGAAATTTGATGAAACCCTTGTTTAAAGCTAATACAGCAAATAAGTGGCACATGCTACACACCTGGTGTTATTTCAGATAACATTATGTAAGCTCTGATTCTTAAGTTTTATTTTCTCTAACTGTATTACCCTTTAAAATTTGGAGTAGATCCCATATATGCCAGAACTGGCTTCTACTGACATAAATTTTTTTTCTGTGCTCTTCCTACCAAACACAAAATGAGAAACACATTTCCATTTTAGCAAAGGGTTGCAGGTGCAAAATAAAATGGTCATTTATCTCACTAAGGTTGATCTGACAAGCCTGAGGTGGTTTCCTTATCCACAGTAAAGTCTTAAGGATGCTTGGCAAATTGCAACAATATAATATTGCAGAGAATTTCATAAGGTATTTGTTTATGAAATGGTTTGAGAGAAATATACAAACATGTTTATTCTTATTTTTCCTTTGTATTAAGATCTTTAATCTATACTGTTAAGACTATATTGGAAAACCTGTGGTTGAGGGAAAAAAGAGATAATTTTGTTTGGACATAAGTTTGGTAGTAGCTCAAGCAAAGAGAATCGTTGTTGAATACCAATGAGTAGAAACCATATTAAAATTAAAATAAAAAAAATTCAAGAAAGCAATGTTGCACTCTTTTAAAATTTTATTTTAAAAAATTTTACTCAGCTCAAAAAACATATCTCTGGCTGCCCATTACAAGATATTTTATAGTCTGTTTGTACAATAATTTCCACAGAATAATTTCAGATTGAGTTCCTTGGTCAATTTAGAGCCTCCTATTCTGAAACACCATTAAGATAGTCCTATCTAAGAACATAACAGACATTCTTTATCTTAGTGCCTAATAATGAGATTAATAGTCTAATATTAATTTACCAAGTGAACATCATTAACATTTGAATGGATTAAATAGTACCCACCATAGTTCTCAGGATATTTACATTAATTCTCTTTATCCCCATTGCATTTTATGGTCACTTTTTCATTTTGTCCACTTTTGTATGGTGTCACATGGCAATAAACTTACAATAAGGACTGTTCTGAATCTACAATGGCTAGGTTGAAAAAGTGCAGAGTAGTCCTGCAGGGATCAGTGAGATAGCCAAGCTGGAAGGATGCTATGAGTTCATGACCTTCTAATTACATTTAAATCGTAACTGGGAGAAAGAAAAGATAGCGCCAGAAGAGGAGAGGTGGCAACAAATCTTTCCTTAGGCCGTTGAAGCTGCTATAACATAATCCCATAGACTGGGAGGCTGAAAAAATAAATGTTTACTTCTCACAGTTCTAGACGCTAGAAGACTAGATCAGGTGCCAGCAAAATGGTCCTCTAGTGCAAGCTTTCTTCTTGGTTGCAGACAGTTCCTTTCTCTTTCCATCCGCTCGTGGTGGAAGATGATGGATTAGCTCACCATGAATAACTCTATACCTCCTGCAAACCGCTCCGCGCTTATGACCTAAGCACCGTCAAATACCTTCACATTGTGGATTAGACTTTAATAGCGAATTTGGGTTGGACTCAGATATCCAGACCACTACACTGTCGTTAAAGTGTAGCTTCAGGAGTTGCGAACAGGATGACCACAGATCTTTTGCACTGCCTTCTATCAAGAGTTACAGCTCTTTAGTTCTGTGTTTTCTTTGACCAGCAGAGTTATGGAGGAAATATATTACTGGAGCTCTAATCTGAGCTTTGAAGAGTACTTAAGATTGGGCTCTCATTCTCTTGGAATTCTGCTGAAATACAGGGAAGTCCAGGCACATCTTCCACAGATCCATGGCACAGCTTAAAGCCCACAACAAACTTTGACTCCATAAGTAAGGCTCTATTAGTCACTGAGTCCCAATTAAAACTTCAATGAAATCCACAGGAGTGAAAGCTATATGAGTCACCTCAGGGGAGATTACAATCTAGACGAAGGAGACAAGTGAGGAAATAAAATGGTTGCTATTTTCACATTAAACTTCAGGGTAATTTTTATGGAATAAAACACGTGTAAAGCAAAGAACTCTAGGGTTTTACTCTTTAGCTCTGAGGTTGAATGAAATAAAATCAAAAGCCATAGCCTATGTATAACTTCGAAATTATGTAGCATTATTCACCAGGGGTCATGAAGAATAGTGTTCCCCACATTGACAGACTAATGTTCCCAATTTTGACCAATGTAAACAACACTTTTCTAGAATCATGATGAAGAAAGTAAAGGAAAATGTCAAAAGAGAGAAGCACATTTACCCCTTGCTTCCTCAAATTTTGTATCCTGTTCTAGATTGTTATCAACTTATGATCAGGCCATTTTCATATTTAATTTATATTTCTTAAATATTTATCTTTGTGGGTTTCACAGAACAAATCCTGACCTAATTATTGTGCTAAGTTTTTCTCATCTTGTATCCCACAAATTCAGGAATTTATATATCTTTGCCTTAATTCACACTGAAAATATGAATGAGCTGACCAGGAGCACTTAACTAATTAATGGCATAATCAAAATTCTAAATAATGCTTTTTGATTGATTGCTTAGTGTCAAGTATTGACTTATTATATGCAATATATTTAAATATATCAGTCTGAAATAATAGACTTTGTCATTAATTAATGATTTAAACTAGTGCATTCCATAGGAGAATTTACCTTGAAATTGTCAGTGTTCAAGGCTGATAACACTATGGGAGTCATACAGCCAGATCTGGATTCTCTGCTAGTCCAGTACAAATGCCAGTTTTGCATGTTACATTGTATGTGATTTCAGGGCAAGATCACTTAGCTGGGTCTCAATTTCCAAACTGATGTACATTACATAAAACAACAATATATATTTCATGAAATAGTTAATGAAATGAAGTGTATAGAATATCTAACACATAAAATAACAAATACCTGCTTAATATTTAAAGGGTGCCAGGCACTGATCAAACAGTGTACTTATATTAGTATGTATCATCTACACATGAGCACCTTGAGATAAGTTCTGTTGTTTTCATACCGTTTTCACAAAGATAGTAATTTGTTTGAAATCACAATAAGCTTTCTCTTAACATTTGTAGGACAGAGTGCAAATATATATATTCTATGTCTAAATTTTTAAAGGAAAATAGTGCATTTTGAAATATGTATATTACTATAAATATATAATATAATATACATTATGTATATTTATGTAAAATAAATATTGTATATTATAAATATTATATATAATAAAATTACTGGTAAGTTTTGCCAAACTTTTGATAAAAGAGTAGCTATGTGCGTATCTCAGTCCCTGTGATGTTTTAGAGTGCTGTGCTGAAATTTTCTCAGCAATTAAGACAAGGAATAAAAGTATATGTAATTGATTGACAGAAATGTCAAAAGCGTCTAAATATTTAAATTGTACACTACAATTGGCTCCTTCTGCCTGGCTCATATTTTTGTGTAGAGATTAATAAATCTTTTCCCTGGATGAACCTTGAAACACAAGGCTAAACACAAGTTTGTTCCTATTGTGTGCAGCCAGGATGAAATCAAAACTACCAGGACAAGGAAGAGCAAGGTAGGTAAGTTCTTGTTTTTCTTGTACTTCCTGTACCTTGATGCTGTGCCAGGTACTCAGGAATACAGAAGACCCACTGTTATGGTTGATATGTTGTGTCAACTTGGGAAGTCTAGAGGTTTGGCTGAGTGACTCAGCAGGAAGCCAGGGTGCTTACTTTGTATACATCCTGAGCCTGTGGAAGAGGAAGACATGGAGATTGTGTGAGAGCTACACACCTCCTGGGAGGGTGATAGCCTGTTTACAGTGTAAGGGAAGGAGAGAGGCTGGTTGCCTGCCATTCCTCCCTTTTGCTGGTTGTATTTGCTGTGCTCTGCTGCCGTGAATGCTTGCCCTCTGCCATGTGCCACTCTGCCTCTGAGCCAGCCAAGTATGGACTGAAACCTCCACAAACTGCAAGCTAAATAAACCTTTCCTTCCTTCACTTTGGACGTTGGGTATTTTGTCTCAGCAACGAGAGAAAAGTAATCAAGACACCCACCTGTGCTGAGATGGAGACTAATCAGTTCCAACTGGGTGAATAGGTGTTCCTCTCCAGTACCGATATTATAAGATTTACAAGTTATTGCACTTAACCACCATATCAGACAAGTAGAAGGTGGGAACTGGCACAGTTTTCTGGACAATATTGTCTATGTAGAGCCAGTGGGGCTGATCTGGGGCATCCATATTTAAGAAGCAGTTTCACTGGTTTTAACAGCAGCTTTGTGTGTCTTCCTGGGGCAGTGGCTTATATTTCTCTTCCTTGACTGCTTTCCCATGCCCACATTCCTTGGCTTGGACTTCTCATCTGTGGAACCTGCTTCATCGTTCACCTCTTTCTTCCATGTGTCTCCTCTGTTTCTTTTCAAAACATGCTCTTCTTAGGTCAAAGGAAAACTCAGCTATTACAGTTCAGTCTCTGTGATGGGAGGAGTTTTATACATAGATCCCACAGAGAGGCCCTTTCAGCTTGGCCTAAAGGTGATAATTCTCACAAGTGGGAAATGATAGAACTAGTTTATGAACACCTAGATCTGGTTCCAGATCTACACTTGTACTCATGAGGCATAGTGCTTTTCAGCAGCATTGCCTGGAAACATAAGGATTTGTTTATTTCTACCTGGAATCTCCTTGAGAAGCCTGTCAGGGACTTCTGAGCCAATGGAGGACACAGTAGACTGATTACATTCTAGTTATGCTGCGCAGAAGAATAAGTTACAGAATCTTTCCCTTCAGATCTACAGTGTAATTACATTGCTACTTAAATTGTTATCTGAACATAAAATAGGTTTTTTCATGTATTTGAATCATGCTCCTCCAGGAAAATAGTATGGAAGGTGGATTACTCAATAAGTAGCAAGACAGGCCTGATTTACTAATTAAATAAATTGTAATTTCATGTGGGAAATTTTTGTCTCTTAGGCTTGAGGCATATACTCTACTGAGGCTGTCAATTCATTTCATCACTTACAGCATTACAGCCTCGCTCCTGTTTTCTATAAAAAGTGCAATTCAGGCATAGTACAATTTAGCTCTCAGAGTAATGTCTTGTAGTACGTGTTTGTTGATGAACAGAAGAGAGGTTTAAAATCAACTAAACTGAGGGGCTGGGGGTATAGCTCGGTGGCATAAGCGCCTGCCTGGCAAGTGCAATGTCCTGAGTACTGAAAAAACAAAACTAAACAAAACAACTAAACTGTATCATGAAAGCAAATAATAGAACCCATATTGTGATCTTGGATTCCTGATTGGCTTTTACTGTACTTTTACTGTCATCAGCCAGCACAGGCAGTGCCATCACTAGAAAATTAACAGTGTTCCACCGTATTAAATAAAACTTAAGAGAACTATAGCATCTCAGTGTTACATTAATATTGTTTTTGACTAAAAGCATAGAATTCATTTCCTCTCAAACTATGTTAAAATCCAAAATCTGAATTTATTTTTAAGCCATCATTCATATGAGGTTTTTAAAATCCCTTTTATTTTCTTCATTTACCTGTATTGTAAAAAATTCTCATAGTTGTTTTACTCTAAAATTTTGAACTTATTGTAGTTCAGATTAATGAATTTCATGTTTTCGTTTTCCATAGGTGAAGGAAGAAGAAAGACAATATCTCAATGATTGAATTTTAGGGTGAGCTATATGTGATATTGTGGGAGAGGTTGATATTGTTTAGAGAATTGCATCTTGCTCTGAAATCATTGAACAATAATATAGGCCTTTTGAGGATGAATATCAGCACCATGTAGAATTACTCTATTTTAAGTAAATATAGATGTAAACATTGAGTAACTACAGCTAATCTTTACTGAGTGCTTGCAGGAGTGGTCATTGTCCATGATACTTTAATACATTAACTGATCTGATTTTCCCACAACACATGTCAGGTGTTAATGGGTATTGAAATCTACTCTTGACCCCTTGCTTTTGGATTTTGTTAAAGAATAGTTTAGCTCTAATATTCTTCAGTCTTAATTTTGTTTGTAAGCACTCACAAGGAAAATAAATCTTTCTGTCTCTCAGAATTCATAGAGAATTCATAGAAAGATAAAATGGCTAGTGAGTAATGTGGAAAAACCTAACTCATAGCACCCAAGATGTTCCTTTTTGCGTTCCTGTTCAAAACTGTCTACACCCTAGGATTTAGAGAGCCCACCCAGAGTGGGCAGCCTGCATACAATCCGAGTGAGAAAAAGAGGCTTACTCTTCCCCCTTTTCTGCTGTGGTTGCTTTTGCTGTCTTCAGATGCCTTGAAGCGTTGCCCCGTGCCATGCCACTCTGCCTTGGAGACAGCTGATTATGAACGGAAACCTCTACAAACTGTGAACTAAATAAGCCCTTTCCTCTTTAACTTTGGATGTTGGATATTTTTGTCCCAGCAAAGAGAGTAAAGTAACAAAGACAGAATTTGTTACCCACAGTGGGGTCATTGCTGTCACATACCTGACTGTGTGACTCAAGAGCTTTTGGAAATGGATTGTGGGAAGAGTTTGGAAAGGTTTGGAGATGTCACCTGAAAAAGAGGAGCTGGAACATCTTTGGCTATTCTGTATGGGAGATTCTGGTCAGAGCTAAGAAGACTAGAAAAACAGTAAAGACCAGGCTCAGGAGGCTTCTGCTAGGAAAAAGGACTACATTGGCTGGTGGACTACAGATGGTGTATGTTATGGCTTGGCAGAAAGTTTGTCTTTAGTTTGCTCATGTCCAGAGAATTTCCCTGAAGCTAGATTAAGACCAGTAGACCATTTAATCTGGCAGAAGAAATTTCAAGGCAGATGACTGTTGAGGCTGTGGCATGGGTACTCTTAGGTCTTTTAGCCAGATTTATGTTGTGAAACAAGGGCACAGAGTCCAGCAGGATAATTTAAAGTGCTGTGAGTTTGTCCAGAAAGGAAGCTTCAGTAAAGCTGTGCACTGCAAAGATTGAGCAGAGGAGACCTTGGCTGGTGACAAGGAACTGGAGAATAGAAAGGATGGCCTGATGGCACCACAAGAAGCAGAAAGTCTCTACCATTTTCAGCTTCCAAACAGCAAAAGTGAAAAATTTTGCTTTGAGGGAAAAGCTGCAGAGCACAGTGTTCCAGAATGGCAGCAGCTGCACCATGTTCCAGAATTGTGGCAGCATAGAGAATTTGTGCCTCAGAACTGGATTCAGAGTGCTTAGCAATCCAGGCACTTGAGCCCTAGAGCCAAGACAGAGGAAAGCCTTGCTATTTATTGCTCCACCTGGCAGCAGACCTTGCAATCATCCGTGTGGTACTGGTTTTAGGTGCATGCAGGATGCAATAGTTTTGGAGTTAAGAAGGCTTCTACCCTGACTTCACAAGCCTGGGATGCCAGGCAATGTGCCTCTGAAAAGACAATGTGTGAAACTGTGAGGGTAAAGCCATAGGTGCGTTGGAGACCCCAGAAGTTTAGAGAAGCCAGGAACGATGATCATCTAAGGAAAGCTTCAAGGAGAGAACAAAGTGGGCTTAAGAGAGATGCTGTGGGAGGTCATACCACCAGAAGCACCATAGGAACACAGTCACCTAAGCCCTTTGGAACTCACAACTTGACACAGATTGGTATGGATATAGCACTGGATATAGCATAAGACTTAATATTTACCCTGCTAAATTGTAGGCTTGCTTTATATTCCCCTATTTTAACTTTTGGAATGCAAATTTTTATCTTGTGCCATTGAATGTAGGAAGTGTTTATCTTTTTATTTGTACAGGAACTCATAACTAAGAGTTTGACTTACATCTCAAAGGAGATTTGGCAGGTGGAATTTTCAGTAATTCTGCAACTGTTAGGACTTTGACAATTCTTAGAGATGGACTAAAGGGCTTTTGCATAGATATGTGCATGAGTTGGGGGGCAGGGGTGGAATGTTTGGTTGTAATGTAATGTTGGTAGACAACACTTGTTCTTAAGGATTGTTAAACCTGTTATAATCTTCAACTGTGAAATGAAGGAAATAAGCATCACTCAAAGAAAACTTACCTTGTATTCTGGTCAGGAAATTAGTGTGTTTCTGTTTGTACACTGGATAGTTATTACATGTTAGGTGTAATTATAAGCATGTCTTTGAATCTGGAAACTGGCTTAAAGAACAGAGTCTGGTTGTCAAATTTAAAAGATGTGTATTATAATGGTTGACTCATTGTGGCAACTTGAGAAGTTTAGAAGCTTAACTAAATGACTCAGCAATACCACATCCTGTATATAAGTGGGGAGCCTGTATATAATACAAGGGAGGAAAGTAGGCTTGCTTCTCCTCTTTTCTCTAGTTATTTTTGTATCTTCCACCACCATGAACTGGTACCCCTTTCCCAGGCCACCCTGCCTTGAAGACAGGTGATTACGGATTGAAACCTCTACAAATTGTAGTCTTTTCCTCTTCCTTCCCTCTTTAACTCTGGGTGTCAGGTATTTTGTCCCAGCAATGAAAGAAAAGTAACAAAGACAATTTATTAGTACACAATTATAGTACATAATATATACATTGTTTGTGAGGAATTGATACATCTAAATGATCTATCAAAATTCTTTCTTTTAGGGCTGGGGATTTAGCTCAGGGGCATAAGTGCCTGCCTGGCAAGCACAAGGTCCTGAGTTTGATCCCCGGTACCACCAAAAAAAAAAAAAAAAAGAAAAAAATTCTTTCTTTTGATCCCATTTCCCTTCCCTCCTTCCCCCCTCCATGAAACTCATAATCCTCTTCCTCTTTGGGAAAGAGTCTCCTCCCTACCTCTGAATGTCTCTTTTATTTTGCTCTTTATGTATAGTTCTGAGTTTTCTATATAAGAGAAACCAAATGATATTTAATGTCCTGTGTCCGATTTTTTCACCTAACAAGGTTTTAAGGTGCATCCATTTTCCTATAAGTGACTGAAATTAATCAGTCTTTGTGGCAATCTTTCTTAAACACTATTCAAAAGCTGATGTAAAATCCAATTATAGGTATAATAATTCATAATCTGATAAATATTGCAAAATCAAAAAATGATTTAAATGGAGAAGTTATTGCCTGTATTATGACATTTAAAACTGAATACGTATTACTTGGATATGTAAGACTTCACACAATGTATTTTAATATTAAGAAAGAAGATAAAAATATAAACAATAATAATAAACTATGTATAATACTTTTATATGACTGAAAGGGTAATAAGAAAATTAAAATCATTTAACGTACTAGAACACTGGGTAAATTGATTTCATTAAGAATTTGCGAGAAAGCCCCAAAGGATAGACTGGCACCTTGGAACCTTCATGCCTGCAGGGACTCCAATAACAGGTGAGAGGGGCTGGGGATATAGCTCAGTGGAATAAGCGCTTACCTAGCTAAGCGCAGGGTCCTGAGTGCGATCCCCAGTACCGCAAAAAAAAAAAAAAAAGGCACAAGGGACAATAACTGGTGAGATATCGGCGCTCGCGACCAGATCACCGAGTGGGGGAGGAGATCCATCCCTATACCTGCAGGGAACCCTGGGAGGGTGGGGGAGCAGTCTTACACACCTCACCCAGGTCACTAGGTAGGGAGTATCTAACCAATATCTGTACAGCCTTTTAAGCGGAACTCTCAGCAGAAAGCTTAAGGGACATT